>LUCH01002260.1:37152-67185 GCA_013368495.1 Paragonimus heterotremus | reverse complement strand
ACCTCTATTCTTGCAGTTTGTTTCTTGGATTGTATGGAAAGGTTTACAAACGTTTTCTAGATTATGGTATCTTTGTGGTTCGTTGTGTGTGCTGTCAGGTGTTTTTTTTGTTCACCAGGCAGATGCGTTCTCGCGTGGAACTGACGTATTTCTGGGAGTTATGTTACTGATGCTAATCCGAAGTCGGCGTGGCCCTAATGCGTCAGTTATCACCATTAGTTAAAAGCCGTCTGCTAGCGGCTTAATCCTGTAGTCCACTCTAACGTCACCTGTTCATCGAGTTCAGTAAAAAATACTGATCATGAGCAACCAGTCTGATCATTCGAGCATAAAGTTATCCAGCTGGCGCCAGTATACATGTACGACGTGATTATGCAGAAGGTTGGCGAATTGACTGAATCTGAACTACAACCAGTGTTATCATGGGCTATGAACACAGGTTGATTATTCTGACTACGTGCGTTTGCTGTTGGTCTAACCGGGCTTTATGTTCTGCAAATGCAATAGCAGCTGTTGGAGGAATCTAACTAAGCATCGCTTTCTCCGTGTATGCCCACGAGCCAATTCACATACGCAATTGGGGTGCAAGATATTCAGATACACGCGAATTTTGTGCGGTTGTTGAATGGGCAAACAGGGATAAACTCTTTGTTACCATGTTGCGTTCCTGTATACGTGTTTTGGGATGGCAGAATCTATCTCCCTTGAAGGTTTCAAACGTGTGTGCAGGTGTTCTTGTTGCTGTGCTGAAATTTATGTTGTTAGCTGTAAGTTTAATTTATACCCGAGGGACAAGGTGAAGTTTCCATACTCTGTTTCGTGGCGGCTCTAGGAAACCTATTGTGACATTTTGATGACCATGGCCTTCACTGCTGGCTTCAAGTGAGGCGTATCCCTACTGTGTACTGGGAGATCAGAGTAGAAGAGACTATACAGAATTAAGTCTGGAGTGGACATTTCGCTTATTACTAAATTAGGCATAAAACATTATATCACATAATTTTTTTTCAGACGTAGCATTCTTTTCTGAATGTCCGTTTTCACTACCAGGTTGGGGCATTTCCATAGTATTAAAAGGCAGAACATCCAAGAATGAAACAGTGTCTTAGAGAACAACTGAAGGAGCACCTGTCGTCTCTTAACTTTCTTCAATCATACGTATCCTAATCCAGTAGATTGGTGAACTTTAATCAACTCATTTATATCCATGAGATTTAATCAAATGACCATCCACTTACCTTCAGCCGATGGTCGGTTGAAGACCGCGCTTTAACTCCGTTCGTGCATATTGTCTTCCTTCTCAATTCGATTTTTATTACAGGCATTTTTTCATACTCTACACTGTAATTGTAGTACTCACAGCTTATGGATTCACGTTAAGCGAAATATTATAGGTGTCCGCATATCTTTTCCTTTATGCATATTTTCCAGTACCGGGTCTGTGGTATCACATATCGACTGGTCGACTTTGGTGGTATGCACGTTTGTCTCCGAGCTCCAACTCAGTCACTCAATCTAGACAACGTAAGTAACACCGCAGCAGCCTCAACTCAAGACCAGCCTCTGACAGTTGCTCGTGAGCGACGTCTAAGTAACTCGTCTTCGTCTGCTTTCTCAACAATCTCCAACCTTCGGTCTTCTTATAACAGTGGCATTGATTCGTTACTCCATATTGCACCACCTCCTTCGGAATCCAAAACAGAGCATCCCACGACAGCGACCGTGAAAATGTTGTTTGTGAATCTCCCGTGCATTCGAATGCGCCCACCGATGCCACGTTTATGCATATTTCCTGGAATCGTGCGTAGCGCACATGACTTTCACGAGGCGGCAGAGTTTCTCCCGGACCTAACAACTCCCTCGGTTGGCAAGAAACAGCGACAAGTGCAGACAAGAGTACCGCAATCGCCGACAACAATTCCTAATCACGTCCAACCACCGCGATTCGAACCGCCCCTACCGGACTATTGGTCGGAAAATGTGGCTTCTGTGGTACGTTTGGTGAAATCTGTTTGGGTGCCACAATGCGTTATTTGTATAATTCTACTCTTTTAAGGTTGTATGCAGTAAGACCTAAACAAAACCGTGATCGCGTGCCGCAAGAATATCGTCTTAGTTGCTTACGGTGAATGATTTTGTTGTTGACCTTGAGTCTATTTTTTGGCGTGCTGTAGACTATACTGGCAGTTCACCACAGCTGACAGTCTGTGACAGGCTAGCCTTCCATTTTTTGTGAACTCGTATATTTCGTACGATATACCACCTTGAGTGGCTTTCGCTGTCATGATTATCGAAGTAAAAATCGCAAACTCATTTATTCACTGATCTGTTTGATGTTGCATTCTCTCCAGGTTTGAATAGCCTTACTGTGCCTAACCTGTGAATGCTGTCACTGGTTAATTGACACCATATGGTACCGCTGCATTATGTTGTCTTCCATTCCAGATTGTGGTCAGTTTGTATCCATACGAGTCTCGTTGGCTGCCGCTGCAGCTGTTTATGCGTGATGAAGCGATAACTCACGCAGTCGATATGCCATGCGTGGTTCGTCGCTTGAATGTGCTGCGCGTGATGGTGAAATCAACGAACGAGTCAGAGGGGCTGCTGAGAAAGCTACAGTTGTGTCCTGGAGATATTATGCAATGTGTTGGGTTGGATTCCATACACAAAAAGGTTGGTGAATTGTTTTTGACATGTAGCCTTCATTTGGGTAGTTTTATTCCAAGAAATGTGTTCCAAGCCCTTCAAATTCTATTCAAACGCGCGTATCGTTTACTTTGTATGAGATGAAATGTTTTCGTGACTGATTTGGAACCAGACATTGTCCAGATGTTTTGCAACTAAGTCTATAAGTCAACAAATCGGCCCGACAACTCATAGGTAACACACATTACACATTAAGTTTTTAAGAAGTTCGTAGATTTCGACATCAGCCGACTGATAAATGTTGCCTGGACGGTCAATCCCCTGCATTGTATAGTGGATTCTATATGACACTGGGACAGGTGAGTGACCGAACTTCCAACGTGGTTTCGTAGCTCAGCTGGTGAAGAGCTCGCCTCGGTTGCGTGTGCCGTTTCTGTCACTGGTTCAGTGTTTCAATGTTTCTAGGTTATCGTGTTGTGTTATTGTTCTAATGGTTCAATGCAAACAAATGAATCAGTATGCATTATCCTTGGTCAAATGGAAAACTAGTGCACGGAAAGCCATGATGTTGCATTTCAGGGTGATCCCAGTAGAACACGAGCTATCTTAGTACTGTCGTTCTTTTCAATAATAAGTCCGTCTAACGGGGTCACAAAGATAATTTCGAAACTGCTTAGCGAACAGATCGTCGTGTCCAGTATTCACTCGTAATATCTCGAGCTAATGATGAATGACCCCACTGATTCTGTCCCCTACATCCACGTCTCGATTCAGGACTATGTGCACTTCCAGTTCCACATCAACATCGATTATTAGTGCCATTGTTGAACCTTGTTGGGTGGGCTTCACCAAATTCGGGGTGCTGAATTACGGTCACGCGGTTTTAATACATTCGAACAGAACTGTGAAGTGACGTTCCAAGCAAATGCAACGGAATATGAGCAACCTTTGTCTGTCACAAAAGATATAACCATAAGTGATAGATCGCTGCGTCACGCATTTTGGGGTTTTGTACAGTGTTTAACATAAAGCATCAGAACTGTGCTCAGTGCATTTGTCCACAATCTGGAACCACTTGTTCATACTGCACAATATATCACTGTTCTGGAGATGGTCAATGCATACTTATTCACCGTTCATGACCCCAGAAACGGTAATTGTCAACCATGGACGTGGTTATAAAAATTCTGGTTAATCATTTCCCCACTCATCATTTTACACATAAAAATTGATCGATGATCGCAAATGAGGTCACTGGTACACGGTAGGTGGTTATGGATTTCATATCTGCTAAGTTAACATTCCCAATGTTCACCTCACCAACAGCATAACACACACGCGCTTTGACGGCGTTGCATTCAGTCATGTAAAACCTAACTTTGAAGTAATCGGAGGGATTATCCTGTTGTATTTTCTATGCTCACTTTACACGAGTTAAGTGTCGTCATCAGAAAACACTGTACTTTCAAAGTCTGCTAATAACATGTTTTCCGGTATGCTTGCGTTGGAGACTTCCGTAAGAGTTGTCTGTCTTGATTAAACAATTGAGCACTCTTAACCCGTCAATAAGTATTTGAAAAATGCGGATGTTCGCCTTCCTTTGTAACTCGTTACCAGCAATTGTTGGAGTGGCATATGGAGGTACATACTCAACTCATATCCGCCTAAATACTCAGGAGTTAATTTGTGTAACAGTGCGCAGTCGTCTTTCCAAGTTAATGATGTTTCCATGAAAGCCGAGAGGTTTCCATTTTAGTCGGCTTGCAGGATGACATTTTTACTCCTCATCAGCTGAGTTCCGCAGTGTCCCCTAGTGTTTTACATAGAGATCCTAAACTGTTGAACCTCTATCTGTGAAATTTCCGGTATGCATTTTCATGGTGTTACGGTTGAATTTTGTATGCGAAAGCATGGAAGCGATTTACCAACAAAATCCTGATGGATAACATACATTTCATCTTCCAAGGCCTGTCCAACATTTTATCCCATCTTGTAACACCACTCACTCATAGACTGATGCACGTTAACATCTAGGTATACGATTCTTCTATGATCTCTTACGTAATCAGCGCTTCAGATAAATCTGCATCGATTACTTTTAAGTTCACTAAATGGTGATATCACCGTATATCTTTTTTGTTGTACTCCTTCATAGTATCGGATTGAATCGCATATGTACTTCTTTTCATACAAATATTTTGACTCACATTGTCCAACCGCTGTTGTTTCTGGACCTATATGATGGTTTGATACGGGAAAATCCATCGTTCGGGACGCACAAAGTGATTGCTTGACTTCCTGTGTATTGAACATTGTCCAAATTGCTTCTGTTGTAGTAAACTGTGAGGATACTATGAACAGCTTCCGAATGCAAAGCATATACTATTTCACTGATCACTGTTTGCTTATCCATATCTCGCTGGACTGAATGAACATGATGAAGATGGCTGTTGACAGAAGTTGCCTACACACACAGATTTGGTCGGCATTGTGTTACACAAGTTGCCCGGCAGGACTTGATGTAAAAGATAGAGCTGTCTAATGTGGCTATTTCCAACGTTTTATATTTTGTTTACAATTTCCTCGCCGGCCCGATGTCTTTCTGACTACACCTCTTTGTATTCCAGTTGCCTTTGCCGATCCTTAACCAGGAGCTCGATGCTGCTGTTCTCTCAGAGCAACCGGATGTGGAGGAAGAAATAACTCCTATACGGGCCACAGAATGTGGTCTCTTGTGGCTTAACTTCAAATCCGAACCAATCTGGGAGGCTGTGAGCAAATTTGCTATCAATTCATCGGATACAACACATACATTGGATAGAGAATTGAGCTTCCGCTTTTCTAAAACGCTTCGATTAGAGTTTGAAATAGAATATGCTGCGGAAGTATCTTCTAACCTGTTCGGATGCTCCTTCCTAAGTCGCCGTGTATCACTGGGCATACATATGACTGCATTGTCCTCGAAACATGCCCCGATTTTGCTCTACTACCCCCAGCTTTCTTTCAGAGATGAGCCGTTTGATGATAATTCCGATTCGGAAGAAGAAAATTTAGATCATACGATCGAGAATGGATCCACCAGATCAGAAGTCATCCGTTCTAAAACGTTTTTCAACTGTACCCTACGTGCCCGCTTGTCACCCAGTTTGGTTCCTCGAGTAAGACTTTTTCTTCTAATGCTGAATTATGTCACTTTTAAAAAATTTCCTAACAATGTAAACTTCGTTGCCTTACGAACCCTATAAGAATTTTAAAATAGATTCGATCAGTCTCCGCTCATAGGATCGTAGTGGCGCGATAATTGTAACATTTTTTAAAAATTGGGCATAATTGGGATATTGTTTGAAAGCTGATGTCGTGTTCATATCAACCTGTTAAAACGGAAACTATTCACTCTGGTCTGCCTGTTTCCGCACAGTGTTTGTTTAGATTAATTCTTGTTTTCCTTTCTTCTTCTTTCCCCTACAAACAACGGAATTTTGTCCATTTTCTGTTAAACAAGTTCATTTAGATTTGTGCACTGACGGTTTGGAGAGCTGAAAAGCAATGTATATGTGTTGATGTTCCAACAACATCGTTCACTTCAGTGGTAGTGCTGTAAGCCGCATTAACTAACAAATTAACGAATCCGAACACCTATCTGGTCAGTTAGGACATACATACGTATCTTGATCTCCCACTGGTTATAAAGCAATCAGAATCAGGTGAGGTAAATTCTGCGGACAAGTGAATTCATTTGGTCAACGAAGGTGAAGTCATTGCCTGTTCACAAGTAACTAATCTGTGTTACGCTCAACTCACAATCCCTTGTGTATGTATGACATGTGTGCATTCACCGGAGACAGGCAAAATGCACTTAATCACCGATGTATGCAACATACGTGGTAGTTCGCGAGTATTATTGAGCGTACTGTGTATGGCACTTCAAAAAGATGACGTTGTTCTGAAGAGTGCCAGGGAGTAGGTTTATCACAGTCAGCTCGCCTTTTTGTCTTCAGAGTGGAGGTACATTGCTGTTGTGTGTTTGAATGTAGACAAGGCTATTTCCAGTACTTGGGTTCCATCCCGTCCGTTTCTTTTTTCATCTCTTCTTATACAGGATTTGCTTTTCTGATTCGTGGTTGTGTGGCAGTTAAGCGTCAGTGTGAACCATTAATGTATTGCTGTCTACGACGATGATGATGATCTCTGCTGCGATAAAATGGCGGCTACTTCAGGGTTCTGTATATGGACTTCTCTTGGTGTCCAGTGATTCACGTGTGCTCGTAATTGGCTTATGAACATCTTAAAGAGTTTGTATGACCTGTTTTTCGTGCACACTGTTATTCACCAACATCTCCCTCCATCTACAGAAGATTGCTCTGCTCAGTTTTCCGAAGACATACTTACAGTTTCTGAATTTTACGTATAATTTCTGCGTTTCTGGTGTAAATGTGTGCCTCCGGACTTAGTTTTTTGCTACGTAGCGTTTGATCAGCCTAGCTTAAAGCGCAATTTTGGGGGTGTTCACAAAATTTATTCGATCAGTCTAACTTTGTTTCTGGATTTGAAGTGAAGCGTTTCTCGCTGATGAGCTGCTACGCGTCCTGGAGCCATGTTTCTTCTATTTTCCCTTTAATGTACACGTTACTGGCTGTTACGTCTCCTTGTTAGAATACATAATTTTGGTTCACACCGTTTATTTTCAGCCAGTTCGGTTGTTACAACGCCAATATCGCGTGCATTTAGAGGTCAGCACTCGTTGGAGAACCACTAGGCTAGTTTTTGGTGATTCGAACACACAGCCAAGTTGTTTACGTACACCATGGACCACGTTGACTGAACAGACATTCAGTAGTCGAGCAAGCTACAGCCCGACGAAAACGTCACAGCTTCCGGAAATCTTTCGGATGGACTCTGCCCTCTCATCCAACGCAGTCAGCTGTATCGAATACCCTGATGACTCGTCAAGGGATGAACCGATGTCTCGAACTACCTCTGCGGATGGGCTGTATCAACATTTATGTCTGCCACTGGATTGCGCGGGTGACACGCTTTTCGCTGGGAAACCAATGTTACTCATCAATCCGGAGACGTATAGTCCGGACGAGGTCGGATTACCTATACCGGCCAACAAACGGGCTTTGATTCATTTACTCGAGTCACACATTGAAGTGAGCAGCCATGCCGGTCATGCGTTTTTGCTTTTGCATTAGTCAAATAAATCGTCTGCGGTCAATAAGACGCTTTACCTTCACCTATAGTTTGGCTGTTTGTTTGCAAGATGTAGGCGCCTTGATGTTGTATGTTTGAATATAGACGTAGCTATTTTTAGTGACTAGGTCCCCTCCCCTTTCCATTTCTTTTCTTCCCTCTTCCTATACAGAGTTTGCTTTTTATTCTTTTTCACGGTTGTGTGGCAGTTAAACATCAGTGTGCATCACTGATGTATTGCTGTCTATGGTGGTGATGATGATGAGTCAGTGAGTTAGGCAGGATTCTTCGATAACCAGAATGCTTGGCAGTAACTTGTTTTACTTAATGCATGTATATATGGTGTATTCTCATAATCTTGTTCCTTCGAGTCTACACTGGATATGTGGTATGTGGGTGGAATCACAGATGGGTTCAGCACAAGCCGCCTGTGGCCAATGTTGTGCGCAGACGTCATTTGGCTTCGATCACTGTGACAGGCTAATCCGACACGGACTGTGTGATGTACTCACCAAATCACCAGTCATGCAGAACGTTCAACAGTTACATGATCGACAAATCACAGCCTTGGAGTTTAATATATACAGAACAGATACTATGAGCATGGCCGTTGATTTCGTGATTAGTGCAACGATAATTTGCGAGCTGGGGAGGAACTTGAACGATACGAATGAAAACAAAGTTGAACTAAGTTTCTGGAAGATGATCTAGTGTCAGTGAACAGTATGATCCCGTATACACTAGATGATACGCTTTCATCGGTGGGCCAGCGAAGCAGTTTAATCTGATTTCTACAATTCCATTTGAGATCTTGATAAATGGATTGATAATAACGCAATGTTACGAACGAGTTGTAATACTCTACGTTTCAACCACCTCAGCTGGCCTTCCTCAGGAGTGTTGTACTGGAAATCACATTGACAGAGGGACAGAGGTCACATGGGATTTGTCGTGGTTCGGTCATTCTGCGGTGCATCTGAACTGATTGGCCTAATCATTTGTCTATTAAGTGGGGGTGAGATTGATGTAGATAAGACGCGTCTGTGTCTGGTGTTGTTTATCCATTCACGCCACACTGCAGACAGGGCTTTGTTATCATTGCGATTAATACAGACGTGTTGTGTGTAAATCGTGAGGGCTTCAGCACAGCATCGCTCCGCATGGTATGCCCGACTCTCGTGAATCACTCGGGCTTGATCCTAACATACGTTGTGATTCTCTGACGGTGCATGAAGGGCAATGACCGAGTCGTTCTCTAGTTTGCAAAGTTGATGTGCATCTTTAGGAGGATACCTCTTGTGCCTTTTGTGTTTGGCAACACGTACTTTCAACTGTCTGCTTGTCTCCTCAATGTAGCAGATATTACAATCACCGCATTTGATTTCGTAAACACAGTCTGTCTGGTCGCATGTAGAAACTGGGTCTTTCGGATGCATCACCGATCGTTCTGAGGTATTACCTAACCGGAATACTGTCCGTGAAGCGTACTCAGAAAGTATGGAGCGCATATTTTCAGACGTTTGTTCACGACACGGTATTTGCACAGTAGACTTGAAAGTTCTGTTCGTTTTGATCCCCTACTTAGTTGACATGCGCTTGATTGTCTTCTCGATAAATGCGTTTGGATATCGATTAGCAGCGAGCAGTGCGTTCCCCTGTTGCACCTATAGTAGCCCATCTCTTCCTCGGATTCCTAGGAACACAAGTGATGAGCGAATTTATCTGCCCTCCAGGAATTTTGTGGCGGTATGTAGATGACACGTTTGTCGTCATGAAACAGACCGCTCTCGACCAATTCCTACGGTTTCCTAACTCAAAATGTAACGGTATTGTGTTCACATTTGAAATGCCTTTATCGAGAAGACACTTAAGCGCATGCCAACTGTTTTCAGTCCATCGTGAACATCTTGCTGCGGAAAACACTGATCGATGCCTTCCTTTAATATTTGCCACCACATTACTTACAATCGACAGGATTTAAACACGTTTCAGTAATTGGATGTTTTCGATTTCCTGCAGTCTTTCATCCAGTCTCTCCCGACAGTAGCACTATACTCGAGTTTCGCTTTTGATGGATACTTGTCAATCATGAATATCACAACCACAGTCGACCATGTTTCCATGTGGTAAACGTGTGTTGACTACTGCGCCCTTGACCTCATCTTGGTACTACTGATTTAAAATGTTCAAACGCTTAGCTACATTCGTTCGTGATGGACTCTGACGAAACGAATTCCAGTATAATACTTCTTTTCAAGAACTGAAAATGCGACAACTGCGATCTATCCTGAATGTTTTTCAACCTGTTTAAACCAAGACGTCACTATTCAGAGGTAACCAGTAGTGTTGTGACTGAAGAAGACACTTGGCCTGAAAACCTATCCGATGCGCCAACTCCCGTATAAGGTCATGTCACAAATCAAACCACAATCGTGTACACTCATTTGCACGTCATACATGCATTCATATACATCATTGTCATTCACCTTGGTGGAACTTCCGCCATATCGCGTACACACTATTGCGATAGTCTCTTCTTGTCCGTCGTCTTCCTGGCATTCGGAGCTTGCCCTTTTGTTCCTCAATAATGCCTATGGATAATATACTACTTATGAGTAGCATACTACTCACAACCAAACTGCCTATCATACAACGCCTCCCTTTTCTGATATTCCTTGGTTCCTCTGCATCTGTTGACGAATCCTTTCCGACCAACGCGGTGTTTCCTGCCGGATTATTGATCTTCTGGTTCGCCCCGCCGGCATCTCCTTCCACGTTGCCTATCATACAACAGTAGTTTATTACATTAGTTTTGTGAGAATGACGGTGTGATGTTGGACGCCTTCTACTTCATTTGGTAGGATGGTGACCCTCTGAAATGTCCTGGCATAAATGTTCTCTCAATTTATTTGGCACGGTATTAGAATTTCTGCAGTCTGCTGGCTGGAAATTATGCAACGTAGTGAACATTTTTCATGAGCATCTGACACATTTGGTCGGTGTTTACGGAGAACTTAATACACTTAGGGTGGAGATTTCAATTTAATTAAGACAATACCTGCAGTACGCACTCTGAATCGAAAGCTAGAATTGTTTGAACAGATCAGCTGGAGAAGTGTTTCTTTGTAGTCTCCTGAAGTGAGCATTGCAGCGGCTTTCTTCTCTTGTATTAATTCTGAGGCATATTGCTTTTATCTTCAAAGAGACCGTGAGGTTGGTTTAAAACTAATTTCTCCAGACAAAGTGAAGTGGAAGATTAACAGAGTAGTCTTCGAGAAAATACCAGAATGCTGAAGAACCAAAGGAGATATTTGACAATATAGGGCGTCAGATCATGTGACTGTAGTGTGTAGGATTTTCTACTCTGTTAAAAAAGCCGAACCACTCTGTATTATTTTTCCCTCTGTTTGTCTAATTGAGTGAGACCTCACTTCATTGAACCTTAAACATTTCACTGCAAGGGCTTAACATACACATTTCATAATGATCATTCCCTGCTAGCATGTGTCATACAAACGACTTTGTCACAGCCTGTTGATCATGATGTTGTTCATGTATTGCTGAATTATAACAAATGAATCCCTTATAGTCCTATATGTCGAATCGATCATCATTATCATGGCAGCCATGAACTTGATCAAAAGGTGCTGTGGCTCCGGTCGCCGCTCACTCTAACAGTGATGTGGAATATCCTAGAAGAAAACGTTACTAATGTCAAAAGTTAATAACAGGAGACTAAGAAGATGGACTAGAAATAGTATGAATACAGTTACGCCATTGACTGCGACACATCGCCATCTCGGACAGCGTCTCTAACCAGCGGTTGGAGTGATCACGAGGACCCCAGTCAGGCAGGCGACACTTACCCAATCTGCTCAGTGGGGCTATGAGGGTCTTAATATTTCGTGACCACGTTGTTCCTTGACCACCACGTGGTTTTACCCAATTGTTGGTGGTCTCAGTATATAATACTCGGTAGGTAAACGATCAGATGGCATATGTAATACGTGGCCTAACCATCGCAAACTACGCACCGTGAGTAGTTGACTAATTAGTCGTGCATCCCGAACGTTCCGGAATACACGTCGGCGAACTGCCGCATTGCTCACGCGAGCGGTCCACATTGAGTGGGCTAAATGGCGGAGACAACGATGGTCAAATACAGCAAGTCTGTTGATATCTTCCTTGCGAACAGACCACGTTACCGAACTATAGAACAAAATCAAACGCACAAAAGCATCATATACTTTTTCTCTCGGGGACAACCGAACGTCTTTTCGACGCCATCAGCAATATTACAAGTTGATGGGACTAAGTAAGACAATGTCGCATACACCAGATCGGTCAACCGAGCGTCAGGAGGATGCTCGATACCAACTTCACTAGACTCCTCAAACGCGCCATTTAGAATGTCGTCCTGGACAAAACTGAACAGGAAGGGGGGAATCAGACACCCCTGACGAACGTCACTAGGAGTGATGAACGCCCGAGACAGTTGTCCATAAACTCTTACTCTGCTTGCAGAGGGAGGTTATAGTCATCTCAGCAGAGTCATGTATTTCCCTAATGCTCCCTTGCGAAGAGGACAGCTGCAGAGAACGTTACGAGCAATTGAATTGAAAACAGCTTTCAGGTCCAAAAACCACGACCTACGACTGTCAGGATGGCGATGTTCCAGGATCCGTCGTAAAGTAAAAATGTGGTCAACGCACTCCCGACCTGATCGGAATCTTACCTGTTTTTCACGTAACTGACATTATCTGGGCTTAGTGAGACGAAGTAAAATGAGACCAGTGAGTAACTTGGACGCAACAGACACCAAACTGATGCTTCTGTGGTTGTCACTTAAAATTCGGTTCCGCGTTTCGAAAACGAGATTTACTGTTGATAGGCACCAAGCACGAGGCACCTCTTCTTTCTCCCATATCGTCTGGAGGAGTCTTGTCAGTTCTGATATCATCCTCTCCGCACCATCTTTGAAAAGAGAAGAAGGGACGAGGTGTGGTTCAGGAGCCCTATTACACCTCAGTAACTTGAGCTCCAGGTCCACTTTTGCTTCCGACGAGGGGCCGTCTGGAACGTATTAACTGACCAATCGGGTCCCGCCGTCCACATAATCTGGTTGAGGCCAGCTGAACTGTTTTTCAAAATGTTCTATCCACTTGTCAAATCGGTGCGATTGACTGGTGATGAGTGAACCATTTTTTTTACATGTGGTATCACACCGACTCGACGGTCAGTACAAACACAGATCGGGGAAAAGAGCTTTCTACTACTCCCAGTTAAAAAGGCTTTTTTCATCTTTTTCGACTGTTCGACCAAGTATTGCTTACGGTACTTTCGCAAGCTTTTAGGTTCTGGACGTTCACCATCACATTCACAACCGAGTGGGATCGATCGACGCTTGTTCATGAGATTTATCGACGTGACGAAAATACAGTTCTGTCGCAACCGAACAGCTCCATCGGAACATGCCTGTTCGCAGCATGCTTTCATGGTTTCGGCGATTTGTTCCTAGTGTTCGTTAGGTTCCTTCATCTGACTCGAACTGGGCAACTTGTTCACCAACTCTTCCTGGTAAGCGTTCTTTACACCCTCATCGCTCGAATGCCAGTTGGGCGTATGTCCTCCGGGCAAATGATGAAACAAAACGGGCACGCAGAACAGCATGGTCCGAGTCCAGATGGTTGCTCCAAAATACACGACAGTCCTTAACAGAGTGGCGCCACCTGTAACCGGCTGCTATATGATCCAACTGTGTCCACGGTTGGGAAGCACATGGAGGTATCATAATAACACAATGCTTCTTGTGTTGGAATGCGGTGCTCGAAATATAGAGACCGTGGGATGCGCATAGTTGCAGCAGTCTTTCACCATTATCACTGCACTGAGCCAAGACACCAAATATACCTCCCAGCCGTTTTTCTTCCACGGAACGACTACCAAACTGAGCATTAAAATCGTCCGTTGGTATGATTATGTCTGAGTGGTTTGTTTGCTTCAGAAGGTCAACGAGGGCATCATGGAACGCATCCTTGGTAGCATCCGAACAGCGGTCCGTTGGAGCGTACGCCGATGTAATGAACGCTGAACACCTTTCTGATTTGTGTCGACAGACTTACCGATCTATTGAATCTGACAGCGCACAAGCGGCTGTTCACTGAGATCCAATCGAGCAGACATCGTCGAATCCAAATTAATCCATTGACGTGTGGTATTTGATTATTGAAGAGGCTGCACGTTTACGTGAACTCAGGTTAAGTAAATGTGTAAGATGAAGTGAAATTTTAAGAAATTCTCGTTTTTGATGCTATGTTCTTTCACCGAACGGTCACTAAGAAGGTAGACTATGTTGTGTTCGACCGATTCATCACTCGGTAGTCTTTGTATTCAGTTAATTCTAAACAGCCAGATACCTTGAGTCGTGGTCAGGTGCAGTGGTAACGGGGCATATTTTGGAGAGGAAGATTATAAGAAGGGAGAAAAAATAGACAAAACTCTGGATAACATTAGAGCAGACAAAAGCGATTGACTGCAACGCATTGGGGTTAGGATCGGTCTGTGTGACCAGCGCTGTGGATAACAACGAACCCTGCGATCCGCATCAGTGTGTGCTGCTGAGATCTTCCCTACTATGATGGTTTATCCGACAGATGTTTGTGCTAAATGAGTCTTCCATTCTCACAAAAAGTAGAACCTACAGCTGGAGATTTTGTTGGGTTTGACACTCGTTGGTGATTTTCAGTCCATTCACATTCCTGCTAATCCCCTTGTAGCATCGAGTGCTGACATCACTATTAGAATTTTTATATTGTGATATCAGCAGCAGCTTTGTATTCATAAATAACCAACACTACTGAGAGGCCTTCTCAGATACCTTTGAATTTAGAAAAATCGAACCCTGTGGAACATCATAATTTACTGACGAGGTAAGTAAACAGTTCGCTTATTCTTGTTAGTTGTGTATGTCGAAGAAATATCTGCCGGGTATATATGATCAACACCGTTTGACGGAGCAAAAAATCAATTATAGCGATATACAATTGCAAATTTTCTGGAACGGTGGTCTATTATTTGTATGTTAAGCAGCACTTATTTCTTCCGTGTTCCAGATTGCTTGGCAATCCACACTGCACGGTCGTCTTTTGCCCTCTTCTGAGTTTCGGGCCTCGTCGGCAGAACTTCTGACAAAACGAAGGGTCTTGTTGCCCGATCCACGTTTTTATCGCCACGGACGTTTTCTGTTAGGGGCGCATGATGCGGAATTATCCTCGGCGGAAAGACAGAGCGGCGTAATTGACCCGAAAACAAACAGACGTGTTCTCCCGACTCCCAACCCATGGTATGGCACTGCGTTATCCACGTTAGGCTCAATGGCAGGCGTGTTGTGGTGTCATAATCTGCATCTCGGTGAGTAACAACCCGTACGAGTATCTGACCATGTGGTGATGTGTGGTTTTACACTGCAAGTTAAACCTCACTTTCAGTTTCCGGATGTTTAGCATATATTTGCACATGGATGACATGATCTGCAAATTCAATATGATCAGAGCTGAAAATTTGAGCCTTGTGTTTAATCTGTTACGGATCAATAATCTGGAAAAATCACAAAATTTCGAACAAATTTTGTTACTGTTTGTTTCAACTATTTTGGAAGGTGCTTTTCAACGATACTCTATTCGTAATCATTTTTTTTTAGCGGAACGGATGTCAAACAAAGGTCACCTTGATTAGATCAGCTTGCATTGCAATAGCAGTAGCAACACGGTTATGATGACCATTCACATTGGATGATCACACTGTTTCGCTATAGTGAACTGTTAGAAGCGGGCATTGCGTTAACCAAGAAACCATCATAATATGATTCTGCGCAGCATTTATTAGAAGTACAAACAAACCACTAAGCGTGAAGTGAAATCCCTGAAATCCATATAGGTCGCTTTACTGAATCAACCATATATTTGAGGTATTATCACAGTTGGTGTGGATTAAATAATCCGGTTAGGGCTAGAGAATTAAAAAAGCACCACTGGTTCAAAGACCTCCGTACAAGTTATACCAAGATACTCGAGTGTTTGACTGCTACAAACGTTGACGAATACCGCACTTTAATTTTGTTTACTTAGGGCGAGTAGAATTGTTTTTAACTTTTATAGCTCATAATTTCACACCACTGGTTTATTGTGAGTAGCAACACTGGATTGGGGGAACCGTGGATTATCCAAGGGTAGATGATGTTCTCCGTGTAACCGATCGACTGACCTGGCAAGGAAGCGTTTTCTGTTCATCGATGTCATCAAGGCGTCTTTGTATCAAATCCGTGTACCGAAGACTGTGAACTCCAGGTTGTTTTGTTGACCGGCAACGGGCTATTATCTTAGCAAGCACCGACAACTGTACATATAGATCGTAATACACATGGTGGCGATCGCACACCTATTCTTTTTGTTAATGTTTTTGAATATTTTACCTATGACCTTCTAGGTAGGGTCAATTGAAAACAGAAATTGTTTTCTTTTGTTCATAACATCATAACGGTTTCCAATACTTAATCCAAAATTGGGATCATATGTTCCCTTGTAGTTCGCACTAAATGCCTCACAAACGTCTTTGCTGTGTACTTGTTGATCCCTTAGGACAAATGAGTCTGTTATTTTTGTCGCTTGAATAAACTTCATCCGAACTGTTGGCTCCGTGAAGGTATATCTTCCAAAGCCACCACTCCATAGGAACTCAACGGACTGTTTATTTCTGTTGGGCCTGGGAACATAGAAAAAGTCAGAATAAGTCCCCAGATTCTTCTATAATGAGTCGTAGGGCTCCTGGACATGGTAAAATTTTGAATAGTTGTTTATCGGCAGTAAACTACTATTGTGAATGAACAATAGTATTTAAACGGATTAATTTTCGACGAATAGGTTTTCTTTAAACACGTGATTGCGGTCGGTGTAGATATTCTCACCGCTGACACGTTTGTGTTGTCCGTAGCTAGTCTACGCCTTTTTGAGGATGAACCATCTGCAAGTGTTTGTCAGCCACGCCTTTCATCTTTTTTCCTAAATGTTACTCACCTCGGCGACTTCAACTCAAAAGACTACGATGTCCTGTAATGATCTAGTGGTTCAGATTTGTAGACCCGAGATCCTATTTCACAGTCGGGCTAAAATGCTAACCCTGTGACGCTGACTAACCACAATGTGACAACATGGGTGATTGATTTCTTTAACTACGTGTTATGTACAGGTGTGGTTGATTATGGAGACCTCAGACGGGTTACGGTTGAAGCTGAATAATGGCCGTTAGCACTCTCTCAGGAACTCGTCAATGTGGCAATAAACGAACGTTCTCGGTACAACTTTTTGTAACAGCTTTGGGGACTAGACAAATTGACTTATGACGATTCGAATTGGAGAACCACTACAGTACATCATTTTAGAAGAATTCAGCTTAATTTGGGAATGAACATTTTTGTTTCCAATTGACGAGGAGACGGATAAAAAGACAACATCCATAAATTTTTGTGTTTCAGATAACTCCAAAGTGTGCCAGAAACTTGCAACAATCATCCTATGGTACTCAATCAACTCCTTGTATCTGGATCTCTCCGAGTGTGGTCCCACATCTCCTACTAGATCCCTGTACAAACGTTTATTTACACGCTATTCACCTGTTATTCCTTATTTAGCCCGGTCTGTACACAAACGGAACATTCTCATTTTTGATTTAACACCAAAACTAAATCACTAGACACTTTTCACAATCAACAATCACTACGATCGATTTACACAACATGTCCTTGAGTTCCAGAGTTGTACTAAAATTTTGTGACCTAGGTACACTTATTCAACTGTCCTAAATTTGCTGAAGATGTGTGTATGTAAAAAAGCTGAAAATTGACCTTCTCAGGACGCATAAGACATTTTTTCGATTTAGATTGACTTTAACCTGAAAATTGCATTAGTCAACTAAATATTCGAACCTAATGCAGGCTCAGAATATACACCCACGTTACGCGACCCACCATTTGCGGCGAACCGGTGGAGGCGAATTGATTGGCAACGTTAATTCACCTCCGGTTTCGTGAACCAATTGTGTGTTCACATAAATTGAGCATCATTAACAGTTGATCGTAGCTTTCGCATTCCCAAAAACTTTCCTGTCGACCACTTTCGAACACAAACACTGGACTTGAATTTCGCTCTCATTAGAGCTCGTCAGTAGTGCATATTCTCGGTTGACCGTTCGCATATAGTAATTCGATCGTGCCTAATGTGAGGTGATTGACACGGTTTTCAGTGTTCTTGTCCTGGCAGTGATTGGTAGACCTAGAGAACAGGAGGATTTGTTTATGGGTAGGCAGGTGAGATGCGGACATCGAGAGGCGCGGATGCCACAGTGGTGTACAGGTATATTGCAATGACCCTGTTCAGCGCTATCTCATGGCAATGTGGAACGTCTCCTCCAGTAACATTTGGGTTTGGTTAACATGTTCACCGTCTTTAAGTTGTAAGAGACCTACTTTTTTCGCAGCACAATAGGATTCATTTCCGAGACGGAATTATTAATTGGATATTTCTTGGTTGATATTGTGGTCGAACAGGTGTGTTCAGTCTTTCGTTTTTCGTCTGAGCGGTATTTTTGTGTTAAAGTTCTTTAACTGTGCAAATTATGTTCGTCTTCTAAAAATCAGATATTTCGCTGGATATATCAGCCAAATCTTGCATCTCAGGACAAGCAGATCGCGCCGGCTTGTGCGATGAATGCCACGGACAGCCGCGCCGTGTCTCACGACGTTCCATTTTTAGTCGGCGTATGACACAACCATGGATGGATCAGCCGCATTCCGATTGGCAATTCATGCTTGGTGGCTCACGTGTGGATCGACCATCACAACCGCAAATGACAAATGACGATGAACTGGCTGCTATTCGAGCACGACGATTTTCTGTCCCCGAACTTCATAGTCCACATCAGTTGAAGGGTGTGAACACGAAACTGCTCACTTCAGCATTTGTCACATGTGTGTCTCTGCTGGAACCGCTGGCCATTATGGTCCGAGGTTGGGTTGATAAACATCCGTTCGAAGGGATGGATGTCACAGGTACGCGATATATTTCACGAAAATTAGGGATATACGCTGGTTTATTCGCCTGCGCCTCCAATCCTTTCATTGATTGTTCCTGTCAGTCCGTTGACTAATAATTCTAAGATTACCAGCGTACCTGTCGTAGTGTTAAGCCGAACTGTGGAGTTCAGTTTGAAATTTTCACTTGTCCAACTAAATCGGTTGTGATACGAAGGCTTTGAAGTTGTAAACACTCGATTCCGAAACTGGAATATTGTTAATTGCTTCGGAGAGCGAGAGCTGGTCAGTAGACCTCTTTGTACGCAGTTGTGCTTCCACCGTTGGTAAATGGTCACAATTAGTGATCATGTTTCTCGGGAGTGAAATCTTGTAATGGATTTAAATCCGAGTTGACACCCCTTCCACATTCATGACTACATCACGTGTGTTGGTTTGCTTGCCTCAGCCTACTGTAAGACGGTTCCGGTAATTAGGCCGTTCAGAATATCGAAAATTCTTCGCCCGAGCTTTAAGTTCGAAAACTCTGGTGTCCTATGGTGCACATGTGCATTTTCTTATGTGACGTGTGTGTGACAATTCATCGTCAAACTAGTTTTTTTATGTGGATGGCTTGCTGATTTTCCCGCTTGAAGCATAACCTTACCTGATTACTTCTTCAGTTTTCAACTCGACATGACGTTGGTCAGTAGCTTTCAATCAGACGTTAACTCATTCGATTTGTTGTATCAGTGACTGTAGCCATCTGATCCTGAGTCACTCCGTTTTGCTTGAGTAGTCGTTCTCTAAATTAACGTCGTTCTGACGCGAAGATCTGACAGTATAGTATTCGAATGGTGTTATTTTGGGATGAAGTATTGTGGTGGGAATGACCAACTACGAGGAGACGATTGCCTGCTATTCTCTGCGGAATAGGACCACATTTCAACGGTAAGTATAAACCCTCATCAAGATCGTTTGGACCAGCCAAATTACTAGCAAACGGATGACAGATTACATATTTTAGAATAGACCCAACTGCGAAAAATCTGGGCCTCCGCAGGATCTGAACCAGCGACAGAAACACGACAGGCGCTCAGTTATTTAAGAAATTCTGTTTAATCAGTCAAAACTTTGTATACCATAATGGGTTCTGTAATGTACAATGGGTTAGATGTGTAACTGGGTCCAAATGGAACATTATTGGTCCCCCCAGCTTAGATCGTTGGGCGCTTGCTGATTTGGCAATCTTTCCCTCTTGCCGACTGAGTCCAACAGAATGTCAGATTCTCCATGATTAAATCTTTTTTAAACCAAGTGTAGTCAGTGACATCGTTAACCTCACAGCAAGTCAACATATTTGCGTTTTGGCTGAATTCATTGATCAATCGCGTTGTATCCATAAATCTTGACCAACGCACTAATGTTGTTCATGCTATTCAATGACGTTCGTTTACTGGGAGCACAGTATTTCACCACGTTTCAAACCTTTCTTCATTTTCCTTGTTTGGTTGCACAACTAGTTGACTGTGCTGACCTAGCCGACTCGCCTGTCTCACATATCAAACTTTGTCGGGTCTGGAGCGGGCCTGTTGTGTACGAGGTCCATCGTATAACTGATCCGGATTCATCAGCAACCACATCTGACTGTACAGAATTGAGTCCACCGTTGACAGAAGGCAAAGACTATGGATTTGTCGGCAATGCTGCCGGCATAATTGGGGTGAGTTACGGAATGTGTGCGTGTGTACGCGGTGTTTGGGATCACAAAGGCGTTGAGATGACTTTTACCTCTGTAAAAGTCTAACGAAACACCTAAACTGTAGAACAGCTGTTAGCAAAATGCATAAACATTTACTGATCAAAATTAAACTCGATACATCATGTTTCCTGTTTACTAAGGATTCGATTTAAGAGATTCTTACTTCGTGTGAACGAAGACGATTTTTGATATGATATGCATCGTTGCATCATTAGTAGTAACACAGTAGCAGTCCGTATTGGTGTCTTTTTGTTGTAGAATTGCTCACGTAGTTATTCAAATGAAACGGAGTATTACAATTCTGTCAACGTTAAAAATCCCATCGTGTTCACTGTTAAATCAGCATTATAATTGGATTATGCGTTCTAGCAGCGTTGTGTTACGCAAGGTCTGGGTGGAATGTATATTTATATTTAGCCCAGACTATGCGTAAGACAAGGCTATATATATATATATATATATATATATATATATATATATATATATGCAATGCAACCACGGTCACGTCAAATTAAAGGTTGCGAGTAAACTGCTATAAACATATAAGTAGAACAAAAGGTTAAATGTGAAATTGGAATTCACACTTACACCCACGTTACAATTGATCACGCTTATTAAACCCTGTAATTAACGTGCGGTTGCAAACAAGCACACTAGTACCGTGCAGTTGACTGTTACTGTCTGTGATTGAGTTGAACATTATGGGTGCCTCGTTTTATCAAGCATCTTTAATTCACGGCAATAAAACGACGAAGGTTCACATGTACGTGTTATCCAACCATTTTCATCGTCATTGTAGTGTACGTTTGTCGTCTTGCAAGATTTTCCCTCACTGAACTCGACAGTGCTCGACAGTATGCTGTCCACTCTTTAACGGTAACTTACATCAAAGACATTTTTTGCTGTTATATGTTGCTGTTTGGCAATATCAGTAACATACTTCGCGTCATGTCCCATAACTTCGAAACTGATCGAAGTTGATCGGCCATGCCTGTGTAATCTAGGAATTTCATTGTTTGGCCTGTGTAACATGATACCACGTCCTGTGTGAACGAGGAGGTGAGCAAATTTGCTAGGCAGTGTATGTATTTCTCTGACTTCAAAATTGTTGATAAATTTACGAAAGTAGCGGCGTCATGGACAATCTTGGACGAACGTGGACAGAATAAATTCATGGCGCCATTCCTTATAGAACCTATACCACCATGCCATCTCTCATCAGTAGGTACGTTATTACTATGACGACAGCACTCTATTTCTACAGTAACCAAACAAATGCATTTGCACATTTGTGGACTGAATTTTATTCGTTTGAATCTGCCTGAGGCCGATTGAGTATTCATAATTTCTGGTCTGAAAAAGCTTCTTTGTTGGAATTGAAACGTCGCCAATAAACCAGATTACCGTATGTTCACAGATTGTTCCGAAATTATGGACTGAAATGTGCTTGAATAGCTTAAACGGAACCCGATGTGTCGTCGCCTAGACGACATTAAAATTACCGGGTCGTGTTTCCAGTTATCTGGATATGAACTAATGGTCATATGACTAAGCACCATGGGGATAGTGTTTCATTTCGCTATTGGGTCGTACGCTCAACGCCAGAAGGATCTTAGCTGGTCGATGTGAAACTTTACTGATACGGATGAGCTACACATGCTCTCGATGCACACGACGAAAGAACTGAGGTATTGTTCTCCTAGGAACTTGCAAATTTGAAGAAGTAGTAAGTCTCGGTGAATGGTAACGTCATACAAAAATTGGTTGTTGAATATTTCTAACTGAATCAAATGGCCATACCTTGTGCCTGGGAGAGACAATCAATGGAATGTGAGTGACCTTGATAAGGTGAACATCACGTACAAAGGAGTGCATCCGCCGGTAAGCGCACGCCATGTGTACACAAGTTCATGTTAGTAGTACCGAACAATGGTTTCTCCCGGCACCGAAAGAATCGATAAATTCAAAACATGTATTTCATCTCAAATTTAACGATAGTTCAACAAAGTATTTCAACGAAGTAATATTCACTTCCTCATATTTCAACCGTTATGCAATTTTTGAGGTGACATCGAGGTGAAGTGTTGACGTGAGCTCAGAATCCTTTCTTGTTACATCCGGCAACCGTCGTCGATTGTTTCGCCTGGATATGATTGCTGGTCGTCCCCGTTGTTTCTCAATTAGTACGTGGTTGCATTCGTGGCCTTCTACAATCTTTGGCGTTTTCTCGTGGACTTACCTACAATGGATGAAACACAGAAAACTTTTTTTTTCGACTCGGTCAATTTCCGTCCTCGTGGCATTACGCGGACATCGGAAACACAAAATGGAACTTTAGTCACATGAAGTTCAGTCAAACGGCGATTAGTTAACGCCTGGATTAAAGATTCACTGACTTTTACTCGCTTGGTTGAACATCATATCTCACACATCCTGGAAGAAAATATCCTGGATAACAAATTAGTGCTGCAGTCATACTCTGTTCCAAAAGAGGTGTCTTTGTCTTTAGAAGTTTCTCAAGTTCACGATGCATACTCTAAGTTGGACGATCGCAAAGGACTAAAGCGAAAGAAAAGAACGCCTACACTGTTGAGCGCTAAAATTGTTTGGGCCACTTTGCATTAACCAGTTAACTGGAACCAGATATGAGGAGTGCACTGTTTTCAACCTCAACTCAATGCACTTTCACGTGTGCTCTGACCGAATGCCCATTCTCTCATGATGTAGGTTGGGATTAGCTGTTATACTTGTTCACTTCTAAGTTGAGATCTTTAAGACGTTTTTTGCCGAATGCCATCCATTCAACCAGTTATTAGCCCAATTTTCTCGTTCTCAACATGATGACCAACAGTATGTATCAATTGATTAGAACGTGGAAGTCAAACGGGTGGGTAAGCACTTCGCTAGATGACTTCAGATTGATGATTGCACGTGCTGCGACTCACAAGTAAGCAATTCAGCTTTCGATTGCTTTCGATTCATTCTATGAGTGAGCTGCTGTCCGACAATCTGATTGAAGTGGGTTGCTCATTCTGCGCCATATCGTCGGTGGTTCGGTCGGTAGTAACATTTGTTGTCAAGAGTGTTTGTTCACAGTGGCCGAGTAGTTCAATTTTGTGAAGCTCCAACAGACTTTTGCAGGTTTGTTGATAATTGTACATCATCTTACGAGGTAATAATGTTCTTTTCAGGAAGAATTCATACTGATTACACTAGTCATCTATCGTCAGTGGATGTACGGTGTTTGAGATTAAGTATCCAATTGGGCGAAGCGGTGACAAAAAATGGTAGATAACTGTGAGGTTGATTACAAACTGTCTAGTACTTTAAGGGACGAATAACACGAACCTTGGCTTGCTTCGCATGACAGTTTGAGGCGCGCTGCTAGTAGTAGCGGTTTGTTAGTCCTTTCCCAGACGCTAATATAATTTCATGAAACTATCGCAGATACTCAAAAATGTCAATGAAATGAACTCAAGCCACCTGATCAGTCGAATTCTAAGATATTTCACCGATATTGTTATGCCGGTGCTGCAGCCGACTGACACAAGACGTGAGGTGTACAGATGATAACCTGGCTTGTGGAAGTGAACATAAACATAGAACGATTAGTCATTTTAGGTCGGGTTTATCTCTCAAGCATAGGCATGTATGTCCCACGAAGCCGAATACCTGAAACGTTAAATGAGATGGTTGCTAATCAGGTAATTTGCGTGAACGGTGCCTTTGTTTAACCGGATTGTCTGTGTAGTGAATGCAGTTAATGATCCAGACAAATGACGCTTTATCGTAACTCATTATTCGGTTGGTTGATTGCAAATGATGAGCACTTTACTGACAAATGTTTGAGTATAGACACATGTTTCTCACACTTTAGGTTCTTTTCATTCCTTTCGTCTTCTAGTTAGGGTTCGTGCTATTCTGGTCATGTGTGTATGACAGCTAAGCATTTGTGATAAACCACAGATGTGTTAATTTTTATCATTATGAAGATGTTAACCGGAAATGTGAATTATCTGATGGAAAGTTAAGTGCATAAACCATGGGCTTCGTGCCCTGATGAGCCCACCTGTAATTATCTCTCCAGAGGAATCAATTAAATTCATACGAATAGTAAAATGCTAACACATGTCCTCACTCTCCATCGGTTGAAATTACAAAAGATACGGTGAGTGATGATCACGGATGGTGTGTAAACTCTCTATGGAAGAAACATTTGCTTAGCTTTCGTTACGAGTAGAAATTTGTGGATGTCAACGTGCAAGTGACACACCTTATCTTATCAGGTTCATTGGATTCTTCCGGGAGATCTATAAAACATGATTGGGCGTGAGTCTAAAGCTTGGTCACTCATGTCCTTGTATCACAAATCGGAACATCAAAGTCGGGTGGTTTCAGGTCTGTTGCAAGCAGCTATGAAGCACCAATCAGTGAAATCATATAAGCTGACACTCTTGTGATTGGTCGTGTCAAAACAAGCCATATTTGGGACAACGATGCCCCTACAGCTCTTGTCCAGTTTGCGGTTGTCGTTTTGACTGAGCCGCGTTCTTCTATACTTAGTAAGGTTTGGGATCTCTGAGCTTGTACAGCTAACCTGGTGCAGACTAAAGAAATTGCAGATGTCATTGCAGCCACATGACGAAATTTGTAGTAGTCGTGAAAGGCCAGCATATATTGAATCGGGATTGTGCGGAAACCGCGAAATGCGTCTAACTAGGGAATTGGAAAGCTTGACTTAACAAATAATACACTCTAAAATCCCTTTCGTTATTCTTGTTCACTGTAGCTAAGTCTACAGAATAGCACTCAGTGCTGTTAACTAGTACTATCATTGAGTTGACTACAGCAACAAACTCAGCGAGGACTGGTTTTCGTTTGCTTGTGAACAACAACGATTGTACCGTCCCGCTTCCCTTCAGAAAATATGATGCTATATTTTCGCTCTGATAGTGTTCTCTAACTTCTTCTCACTTCATTCCTTGAATGTCCGCTTTAGCCCGCCGCTGCTAAAACTTACTGGGCCAATACCCTTGTGCACGATGTCCTCAGGTTCTGGGCTTTGCTCTAGCCTTGTATGTTGTCATGTCATCAAAAGCTCTTATCTCAAACGCACCAGACTCTTTAGTTTCGTAGTTCCCGGATTTTTTCAGTCAAGGTGAATCTCAGAGTGACCTACTGGATTAAAAACGTGTCGTCAGGCAAGTTGAATACCCAGTAATGTGTGCCGATATGAATGCCCTTCGGTCATTAGACTCAAAAGTTACAAGAAAATTGGGTCATCGTTTGAGAATGTCTGTATATCACAGTGCTCCCAATCGCTTTCGGCATATTGTGCCACATGATGGTCAACCAGTACGTGTGTTACGACTTGGAACAATTCGGTGTTCACTTCCGTCTCCATGTGTTATCCTCTCTTCCATGTGGTTATTGCGCTCTCATTTCCATCGCTTAATTCTCTTGCTAATCTATTTCCCCGAGTTTGAAATGTCCCGTTGACGTACAATGTAATGCCGTTGTGTCCGTGCCCTCTAGTCTACTGTCTTCCACCCCAGATGGAAATTTCGCTTCCATCATTCGAATTTGTTTAAATTGGTCTTCATGTGTTTTTATGCACACTATCCTTTAACCGACTTATGCTAGCTTTGTATCAGTTTGGGTCGTCAGAAATCATCACTGTCAGTCTCCGGCATTTCGCCGGTCTGACTGGAAAGAATCTGAGGTCGACATACCGCAACAATTTGGCCCTGAAGCCGATGGAACTAATTTTATTCCATTAATATTTTTTTCATGCTGTAATCAACATTTCCATTGGCCCCCACTTTTCAGTGAACTATGATTATAACGTGCGTCTTTTCTCCGCACTTTTGCCTTGACAGTTATCGCTGGCTTCGGACACTTCGCGGCTCTTTGAACAAACGGGCTCCATTATATTTTTCCGTCCCGGACGATTTTGGATTTGTGGTGTTCTGGGCCTCCTCAAACCAAACTTTGTTCTCCCAAGTCTAGATTCAACCGATCTGACTTATTTCTCTCTACCATCTGTAGCCGATGTGGAAATCGTACGGTTCTCGCCACACGGAATCACTGTACATGTGAGCGGACGGAGGTAGTCCTGCAAGTGATGAACTCTCCTTTTTACCGGACGCGTTTCGGCCGTGGTGTTTTCGAAGAAATTTACTTTCCAACCATTTACAGCCGTTATTATCTTAACTTTTATAACGCATACATATCTGTCCGTATCCCGATGCATTTATTACATCTAATCTGTGTCACGTCTGCAAATTTGACAATTCCGAGCAACTGAACCATTCCATTCACGTTTTCTGTGACACCTGCAATGATAATTATCTCGTTAACAAAATAATCATTACAAAATATAGTCTATTTTCACTATCTGGATTGCCTGTCATTAACTGATTCAATGGATTTGTCAGGTGGCTTATTTGGTGGCGTCGGTTCTGTAGCTTAAGTGTCTGGTTCAGATAACAGTTTAAAAATATGCCACCCGTTCTCTAATAAGAGGTAGGTGTATCATTGCCGAGTAGTAGGGTATTGTGTTTTTTCATATGGATTAAATATCACCCACAATTAATCGCAGATATCGCATTCCCATAGACTTTCCAGTCGACCACTTTCAAAAAGAAGCACTTGACTTGTGTTTCACTCTCATTAGAGCTCGTCAGTAGTGCATCTCCTTGCCACTGCCGAGACCAGAACACCGGCCACACTTTTCATGAGACAACCGTGTTTACCACTGCGTCAGTGACCTCACATTAGACACAACCGAATTATCATATGTGAACGCTTAACCACTTTCGCTTGTGAGTGATGGTCGGAGTTAACAGACAGTAACCGCGTCTCCTCCCTAGACGCTCGGGCAACCTGAGCATTGATCACAAACGTAAGTGCTTTAGCGTCCACCTGCGATGATATTCCGGTCGTGACTAGTGTGTAGCTAATGACGCAATGGTTAACACGGTTGCCTCATGAAAAGTGTGGCCGGAGTTCTAATCTCGGCAGTGGCAAGGATATGCACTACTAACGAGCTCTAATGAGAGCGAAACCCGAGTCTAGTGCCTCTACTGTTTGATGGAGACCGACTGGAAAGTCTGTGGGGATGTGACAGCTGCGATCAATCGTGGGTGATGTTCAATCTATATGGTAAATTTATCAGGTTATATGAACAGTTTTGAACAGCGTGAAATCACGCCGTCTACGACGAGAGTATCAAAAATTGGTCTATCATTCTAGAGATGACAATGTGCCAACCAAACTAATACATGTAACTGACGTCACTAGCTGTTGAACTATTTTCGTTCCAACGTGCATGATCTTAATGAAGAAATGTAGTAGTCGATGGGACCGGTTGTTTACAGTATACACTTTTAAATCACGTCGATTCTCAGCGTGCTTTACTGTCTTCTTCTATAGTGTGTCCCCGGGAAACCACAGCTTCCAGATTTATGATAATCCGAATTAAATTATAGAGTAAATTTGATCCCTCGGGACATCTACACTGCATTTCTACCGTTAATTTGAAGCCATTAATTGGTAAACTTATAGAAGAGTAATTAACGAGAGGGTTGTAAACCTTGAAAGGCCGAATGTGAACATCTTTCTTTTCAGTGTTCTCCAGCTACAATCACATCAGCATCACCTACGTTTTATGGGTCTATAGTCGATAGAGGGAGGTTTTCGGAAGTTCTGGTGACGAGGCGGAATGTTTGGGACCAGCCGTTCTGTATACTCTATAGAATCATTGTACATACTTGGTTGCTCTTTATTTTTGGCGGTTAGAATTTTGAAAAGATGTTTCTACAGATCTTTTCTCCTCTGCCTAGGTCAAATAACTTGTACCTTCAGTGGTAGTTGTGCATTTTCTAGCGTTATATACATTTGTCACCCTAATTTATCAAATTTTCAACTGCCCGTTCACATACAATATTTTTTGTTTATGCTACTTTAACCCGCTCACATTCCACGTTAACTTAAATAAAATCAAACTGGTCTCTCTGTGTGTGTTTTGTTGCCACTCATCCATAAACGGAACATTATTTGTAACCGACGTTCTACTGAATCAGCTGTACACTAAAACTTCCCACCAAGTCTTGATTTTACTGTCCTCGTTGGAAGAGATCTGAGGCAAATACGATGTAATACATAACATGGTTGTTTAGTGCTGCTTTCTCGACCACATCGTAGCTATTTTGAAGCTTTCGTATTAAATAAACTTAGTTTTCAACGTCTTAGTTCTTACATTCTCCCAAAACATCACACTGAATGACTGCAAACTACCCAATACCCCCAAACGACTGTGAAGTACTTCAGCACGTGATTCCTGTCTTATATTCAGTTCCTTGCATGCGAATAATCTCCCCGGATGCTTCCATATATATATGTACTTTGAAATCTTGATAGAAGTGGTCAAGATTTACTTTTACTATTTCGACTACCATTGGTTTGAAAGTTATCAGTTAATGTTAGACTCAATAAATTGTCTAAACGTGGTTTTTACTCCTGGGTTTAGTGAATCGTCACCGTACAGTGTTATTCAACTTGCACATCCGTTAGACCAATCATACTGTATTCTGATTTTTATCTCCTGGTGCTCATTTTTGAGTAAGGTGTGTTAGTGTTATTTTGTAGAACGTTCGTCCTTGTATTGTTCTGTCTGTTGATTAGGATAATTATTTAGTCCACTTTGTATTGTATCACCATTCGCCAGGGGTTATGTGGTAATATGTTACCTGTGCGGTTTTATGTTATATTAAGTATTTCCTATCGGACGCTCAACCGTTTTATTTCAGGTGAACTGCGTTTGACCTTTTCTTGCCTTCCCCATTGTTTTCAATCACTTCGGAACTTGTGGTAAATTTTCTCACACACTTTTCTCTCATCCGTCTCAAAATATCTGCCACGCATTCATCAGCTGTATACTCCACGGTGCATGATGCATACGGATATGGAGACCAATGTCGTTTACAGAGATGTATCACATAACACGTTTATGCGCCCTCATCTTCTAGGCTGTATCACTGTCTGACCCAGAAACAACATGTATGAGAAAGCTCATCTGTATGAACACAAAATCACACTTCTAGGGTTTCATTTTCAAACTGACCACGGACAGATGGTCCTACATAGAAGCCAACTTGCGCGCGTGCTCCTGCTTCCATTTTCCGTAGACCATAATGTCATCTGATACTCACCAGGCTCATTCGTGGATCAGATCATTCACTAGGCGTTGGAATGTTGCCATTTTATTAGACTGTCCAATGAATTATCACAGTCCACAAGTTACTGTGAAGACTGACTTATCTCGATTGACCTTTTAAACTTCCACCCACCAATGGTTTCATGCCCAATC
>LUCH01002260.1:11629-36849 GCA_013368495.1 Paragonimus heterotremus | reverse complement strand
CTCTAAATATTCAATTTGATGCACCAATATCCAAGATTATCACCTCGGCATCCATACTGAAAATTTTGTTGCATAGGCGATTCAACAGAAGGATACCGTATAATTCTTGAGGGTGGTTACAGAGGTACTTCCGTATCGGACTTTCCTCTCGATAAAGATGTCATTCAGAGTGAATTTCTCTTGCGCCTCAGCTGCTGTATGATTGTTGGAATGTCTGTCCAAAATGGCGTTCACGGTTGTATTATGAGCTAGGATGTCGCATTTCCTTCAGCTGATTTCTTCTTGGAGTTTGACATTTCACTTCCTGATAGGGGCAATACTCTTTAACATCCAGTCAGAAGACCATGCGCAGATCGTATTTAAAGGCATGTTACGCTGCGCATGAAAATAATTTAGGCAGAGTTGTTATCCTTGCTCACACGACAATCCATGGGTCTGAGATTCTTGTTCACGACATGGACAACGATTGCTTCAGATTCGTACGCGTTTAACTAGTTTAAGTTGCACCAAACATTACTTTAAAACACCGTCTACGTTTACTCACACGGCAGTGCTTCTCTGTCTTGCACGTTATTTTTGTAATATGCACAAAATAGTTACAGGTTCACGGTGACGGTTGTTCAGTAGCTAATCTTATTTACTTTGCTTTTCACAACAGTATTTACCATTCATTTTTCAACAGTTACTTCAAAAATGAACACCACCAATATTTGGTCACATTCAGTCAAACCTTTTGGCTAACTCACTTCAAAAGAAAGCACCAGACTCGAGTTCCGCTCTTATTAGAGCTTATCAGTAGTGCATATCCTTGTTCGGATTGGATTTTGCACTCTGACCCTCGTGCGTATGTGACTAACGTGTTGACCACAACGCCAGTAAACTCACAATAGACATGATCGAACAACCAGACCCAAATGCTCAATTACAACCTTGTATGAATGGTGTTCAGCTTGCCCGGCTGTTTCCAAAGGAGAATAAACAGAATCACTCTATTGTATATAGTCGATAACGCTGCGACCAAGGTTGGGGTTATTGTCTTCATTGAACCAATTGCGGATGGTTTCGATCAGTTATTGCGGGGCTTTTCGTGTATCCTTTCATTCAGTGCAGCGTAAATAGCAAATTATTGTTGATACAACTAATACCACACTCTCAACCGATTGCACCCTTCTCACTTCCTAGGACTTCATCAGGCTGCTTCTGGAATGGTGTATTAAACGCAAGCAGCCCCAGTGCTAATTAAAGACAAATGTGAGTAAGCGTTTCCTTATGTTTATTCGACTGTGCCCATTATTACTGAGGACGAAAACGACGTTTGACCTGAGACGTGGTTTCGTGTCAAACATCCAGTACAATATATGACCACTCCATACCACAAATACGAACATTATGTTGCATGACTGACATGTATACATCACCTTGGCAATTGTGTATAGCCTGTCTCCCTTTGTTCTCACGTTTCCGGTAATTGCCTCCAACTCTTGGTCATCACTGCTTTGAGGTCTCTGTCCTAATGCTTTTACGTTCGAGTCGTACACTACCACACACAAGCGGAGACCGTAACTCGAATGTACTTCCCCATTCCAAAAAGTCGTCCCTACGTTGTTTTTGAATTACGACGAAAGCATGCATTCACATGAGCAAACAATCACATTCGTGGTCTTCACACAACTCCACAATCAAGATTTGAAACACAAGACAGCGTGACTTCACTTGCATGGCTGAACACCACCGGCAGACACATTTGCATCCCATGCTTGAGCGATCCGTCTTGTTCTGTCCTGCTCTGTCGTGTTACCTAGGTTTCCAATAAGCCAATACAAGTGTGTATCATTGATTACAGTTGACCCGACGCTTCCCATCATATGTACCTCTAGAGTAAGAACAATAGGTAGCCAACGTAGACGCAAGTCAGTACACTTCAAACTTGAGTGGTTGACGATGACGTTAGTTTCAAACAACCTCAGCTGATGCTCTGTCTCATCCCGTGACTTATCAGTGGTGGGTCAGTCGCTGTTTGCTTCGCTTCCGAGTCGATAAATGTGTAGGAGCGAAAGTATTATGAAGTATGATATGTCAGCTTGTAATATCCACATTATTTCATTTCATTCACGTCGTTATGCGCAGTTATTCAGTCCTATTACAGTTTACCTGATTCATCTTAAAATAGGAGACGGAGAAAGCTTTGAGGGAATACTCCTACGCGCGCGCGTTGATTCTTTCTGCACCGCCGACATTTGGTATCATTCAGTTCGTAAGTGATGGTTGGTTGCCTTAAGACAGATCCGCGTGCAGTGTTATTTTGAGCAAGATGCTATAAAGTAGCTAATCATAATGCTCAGTCGGCGACGATTCTAATCTTGAGGGATATGGAATAGGAACAATTACAATCACGACTGTAAGTTGTAAACATTTTCGTAGATTGGGATTTGTGATCTTGCAAGTCACTCAGCGCACTTTTATCCTAGAATCTGTTGCCAAAAAATTCATTATCTGACCACATTCGAATGTTCATTCTAGCAGAATATATGCGTGGACAGACGACCATCTGATATCAGCGCCGAACGAGGTTGCAGATCAACCGTGTTATGAATATATCATTGTGTTTACCAAGACAAATTGAGCTTAAAATTTCGTTACATCCATTTTGCAGCTACAGTATTCCGTCTATTACCAGAACAACTGTAGGTCACCAATTCGTGTTTTGTTGGCTAGTAACTGTGCGCAGAATCATGGTATATCTTCACAACCATAATTCATTACAGATGAGGATGTAAACGTAAAGTAGCATGTCAGTTCAATTCAGCCAGTTTTCTGCATTATTAATCATAATAACTCCTGGATAGCATACGTATTTAAGTATCGTAACTTTTTGTGTGCGTCAAACAAGAGACCAACAGACATACACGACGCAATGTTACGATGATTGGCTTGTGTTCATTTTTTAGCAAACAAGAGTACAGATTGAACGAAATTCAGACTAACGAGAAATCAGTAAGAAATTTCTACAACTACAAACATTTTATTGTTTCTACGCTACCGTTGAAGACAGCTGTTACAGGGAAGTGCTCAAGGTCTGCAATGCCGTATAGTCGAAATTTTTAAGGTTAACTTTATTTAAGATCTGTGTAATAATGGAATACAATTAATGTAGATGACTATGCAACTGGAATGAGACACGTGATATGGGAGAAGGGCTTAGTAGAGGTCACTTATCAAGGGTGTTACGTTTGAGGGATCTTAGTGTAAATGGGTGAATCTTTCAAGCCATATATCTTGTTCACGACCTCTCTGGCAATCTGAATTTAGTCTCAGTTGAAAATATTTCACTTATTTCCACACGACTCATTTTTTGTTTTTACGCGAAGTATGTTTTCGTAGGCATGATTGCGTTAGGACTTATTCACGAGCTGTTCACGTAAATAGATAAGGCTACCTAGAGCGAGCAGATACTTTCTGGTAGATCTCCTGAATTTGCATTATTGTCATCAACTACCTAATGAGACTGGATGAATGCCAAGGGTTCATCGTGAACGAAGCGTGCTATTCCATGTGGCAACAGCCGTTCCTAGTACCAGTTTGGTTGGAGCATTTTAGTAGTTCTCTGTGGAGCCAAGTTATCAGCGATGATTAGAAAGGATAGTGGGTTTTCGAAGAACAGTCGTAATTATATTGTCCTGAAGGCAGCGCACCAGAGCTTGAACAATTTACAGTCACATGCGCAGCTAGCTGAAGTACCTGTAAATATCATCAATGCCTCAACATGAAATCGGTCTACTACATGAGGAAATCACCAGTACCTTCTGAGCACATAGATCTACTCCGATTCTAAACTGCGGCTTAGTTTAAAGAATTAGTGTTTGTCAACTTAAACTTCACAGACTGGTAGACACGTCTTGCAAATTAGAACAGGTTTGATCAGGCTTGACCTGTTAGCATCAGATCACCCTTAGTTTGATGTGTGCGAGTGGTAGGCCAAATTGACAGCATCTGATCCGTTGGAAGTGAACAGGGCAGAATTAGATTATAACCACCATACAAATCAAATTTACTGGATAATTGGTAAGCTACGTTATTTGATATTTCGGTCGCACTGTTCGTTCATCCAGCTAACTAAACTTTTTGATACTCCACTAGGATTTATTCGAATAAAGTATTTATCATTATTACAACAGCTTTACTACTGTCAGTTTGTGTTGAAGTATATTTTGGGAAACTAACCTGACATTTCTGGTTCGAGTGTTTCGTGAACACATGCTAAAAAGTGCCTATCTGGCATACAAAAGATAAACCTCAGCTGTCACGTCTTGCTGCATTTCTCATGATTTCGGAGGTAATTGGGGTGATGTTCGTTTGCAAAGAATTATTCAATTAATATGCAGGGCCTTTCATGCACTGAAGCAGAATCACGGTTCATTCCGATTCGGATTAGAGTGTGGCTTGTCTCATAAAGGAGATGATAAAATTGAAAACGCTGGATTATGTTTATTCATTTTGTTAATGGCGATAGAAGGCATACTACGAGGTGTTAACATTCCGTTTACTTTCTTCAGTCACGAATGTAACACTATAGAATATTTGTGACCTGCGGATAGTAATAACAATATAAACGAGCAAGGATTGCATATGCATGAAGCAAAGACTGTTATCTGTTCCCTAAATGAAAAACAACGTGAATCAACAGCTTGTGCACACACAACGCCGGACAGCAACTATTCAGCTTAATGCTGGAAATTTGGGGGTCAACACAATGAAGGGATCAGCACTGAGCTGGGTCTACTGACCTGGGATGGATGAAAAATAGCTTGTACGATCTTGTCACAGGTGTGCATTGACGTCCAAGTTAATCCGGAAGACTACTAGAATCCTCACTCAGACCGGTATTGACATGATAAATTGTCTACTTGGATTTTGCCTGGTCGTTGTAAAGACAGAACTTCTTCATCACTGTGGGTGCCTTCAACAAATGCGGAGATTAATTTAATGCAGAAGATTGTAATAGGTACTAAAAAACACTCAGCTTCAGAAAACGTTTTCGGCACATTCGGGTTTTTGGGAACGCTTGTGACTGAAAACGGGAACCAGTTTACGTCGACCGTACTTACATATTTCTGTAAACGTGTGAGTATCAATCACACACGTTCGCCACTGTAGTATCCACAGTCTAACGGCTAGGTTGATTGTTTAGTGGACGAGTTCAGACTTGCAATTTAGTAGGCACAGCGAGAGATAACTACCACGCAGAATGTGTGGACGTTCCTAACGCGTTACCGAGCCGCACCGAATCCACCAACACCAGGTGGAGTACCTTCGGTTGAAGTCAACATTGGTCGAAAAATTCGGTGACTATCCGATTCTCTTCAAACATCAACCGGAAACAAAATCACAGAAGAACGCTTCAATCGACGATAAGGGTAGAAACTTGACAGTTGAACCGACCAGACGGTTTTGATACGTTACTTGCGAAACTTATCTGTCAAATGGACCATCAGTTAGATTCGCAATTTGCTTGAGAACATCATGTACGAAGTGCAAATGGAGGGCGATACCCGAGTGAGCCATACTGACCAACTATTTGTGGATTGCTATGTTTATCTTCTCTGCTGTCTTGTTTTGCCGTGGTGTAGTTCGTGGGTCATACACAATCAAAATGTTGATGTTCTCCGACAAAATAATATGTCTACATTGGCTACCAACCCTGTCAGCAATTGGTTGACAAACTTTGGCGTTGAACATAACTGAAAAAACCGCGGAACTGTTCGGTTAATTTCAACTTGGTGACGACTCGGTTAAAAACTATAACCACCTCATTTAGCAAGTTATGCAAATTATGGACCATAAGGATTGCGTATGAGTTATTCCTACATAATATTAGGCTACGTTAAGCGTGAACACACCGCCTCGATTCATCAATATTTTCTTCAGAAATATCTGGTAAAGACTCGAATTAGCTGCCAATCATAATTGGTTCCAGCACTTTCTCTCTGCTACTGCAATTAAATTGATTTGGACCACGCCACACGCCTCACGCATATACAGGTTTGTACTGTACTAACTAATATTAAAATTCGTCCCAGAAACATCTAACTCTTCAATACTTATATCTCACAAACTAATGTCAACTGCATAGTTGACCAACCCATGTTAAGTTAGAAAGTGTTTTATTGTTTACCTTCCCGTACCAAGTGTCCACATGATCAGGGATGAGTGCCACATAAATAACAATTAATCAGTTCTCATTTTCCTACACTTAACACTTCAATTGCTTCTTCCATTGTCCACCAAATTCACTGCAACTCGGTATTATGTCAGTCGTGGCTTTGAATTTCTTTGTGTGTTGTAAGTTCTGAAGATGTAGAACGTATTGGGTTCCGGCGAACTTAAACTCCAATCGGGCCTAATTATTCCCACAACTTTGATGGAACACAGACAGCTAATTAAAAATCAGTTCACTGTCCTCGTATTCTATATGGTCCAGGTAGACAACATTATATTTAGATATTCAACTAGGTTTTTCAAAATTTTATAGACACGCTTATGTGGCCATCGACCTGATGATTCAGCTTACATCTATTGCCTTCATAAGATATTCATGAGTATTTGATTCAGGTGTTTTTGTTCATATCACGACTTCTTGTTTTCTGAAATGAAACGGGTCAGTTGATCTGCCATTCTAACCAAGAAACATGAACATGTTGATATTAAAACATATCCTGAGATGCGCTGTCTTCTCTTCCATCCGTCTAATCGTTTGCACATTCTTCATTATGAAAAATTCAGGACTCAACGGGAATTATCATTTTGAACATTTTTGACAAGTTCTATATATATATATATATATATATATATATATATATATATCCGGGGATACCAACGCTTGATTTTACCAATAAGAAGTGTTTTCATTGAATCCTAATAAATCCCTTCAAATTATGTGAAATATGCCTTCTGAAACACGTGAATCATATAGACGCGCAGCTTCCTGCTTCGTGTTTGCTAATGACAACCATACATAATATTTCCAAAACAGTATTATAGGAAACGCACCTTACTCCCAATGGATCAACTGATTTGTGAGAACTGAACAGAAAACTGCATTGGACCGTTGCTCTGTTCAGAAACCGACAATTTGAACTATTTGGCTGCTTGACGTGGATTAGTTTGAGCTTTCTCACAAAGAAAGTGACTCATCTCGTTAATGAGGGACATCGTAAAAAGAGTCTGGAATGCAACAAGTTCCCGTTCGGTATTGTGTATCCATAAAAGATGAAAGTACCAAGGTTGGGAAGATGTATTGTGTGGAGACATATTCTTACCAGGACAGACTCAAGAACGTGAGTGGAAAACAATCAGTCGTGAAAAATGCCCACCCCGTCAGACGCTTGCACATTATTTCGGGTACCATGTTGCTGGCACACTAAAACAATGATGTACAAACAACCGATTGCTATGCCTCTCACCAATTCAGTTATATCCGCAGTTTTTTTTTACAAACTTCACACACAAGTGGTAGCCACAACGTATAATTGAGCATGTTCATAATTGGTTATCAAACGGAATATCGAGAACGGTCAAGTTTTGGTCGCACACTTGTAGAACCTGGCTACATCGGTCACCATCCACTCCTTAATAGGCCATCGCCTAATTGGCTCTGTTAGGCATCCTCATGCTGTGTTAACTAACTGCAGTCGGAACTTCTGTTGATTTGTGAAACATTGCTCGTCGATTACGGGTCATTGTCATATGCGTAGATTGGACTCCATCACTAGTGAGCCATGAATAAATTTTGTTTTTGTTTAGTCTCTTCACTTCCACTAAATTCTGCTGGTAGATGTGTATTGGTTTATCTGTTTGAAGTTGGCAACATGTCTCGCTTAACTGATAGTGGTCATTAAATTGAACCGGATGAAACTCCCCGAGTCATCTACAAAGTTCAACAAGATAACCCCAGAGCTATCAGATTGCGACTGTTATCAACAGCTGAGACTGTTGTCAGCAGACTTTACAACCCCTCTATATGTGCCCACAAACAAGCCGTACAAACCCTCTATTCCTCTTCGTGATTTATTTGACAGCCACATGAACCCCATGCAGGTGTGAACATGCATGTTCACGGCATGCATGAATGACACTGGTACACATTCACCAACATTCCCACCTTCCTGCAGTAGAATATGATCCGAACAGTACCCGGACAATGTCCGAACAATGCCTAGCTCTAATTTTCCGTAAGCAAAGCGCATGCACTTCATGTAATTGCAAGAGCCAAATGAGAATTATCGAAAGCAACTGTTCATCTAAATTAACACGTCTCCTCCACATTTTGATTGTGTACAACAAACTAATTTGTTTCCAGTTGTTTATAAATAGAACACAATTAAGTATTTCCCTTATGTATGCACTTGCATATACAAAGAGGTAGTAGAGAGGCGACAGGCATGCCGGTAAATAGCAGAAAGCGGTATATTTTCGCTAGACCAACAGAGAATGCAAAACAACGGTCGATGAGTGGTGAATTCAGCTCATTGTTCAATGTGATATTGTGAACGATGTTTGATAAAAGCCAGCAGTCAATGTTCCAAGCAAAAACAATCGTATAAAAAGAAGTACGTAAAGATTACGCAAACTGATTTTTATAAGAAAATAAACAGAAAGTGAACCCCGACAAATCGGAAACCACTTGAGGAACGACTTATTTTTCCAGACACTTTTGTCTAAAATATTGCACCTGGAATCAAGAACGAACACAATGTTATGGAACATTATTACCAAGGAATACTTATATATGAAGCAAGTATCATATCACTAATTACTACATGTAATATGTTAGATTTAGATGTGATCTTTTAGTCGCACGTGACTCTTGGCTTTATCAATGTAGCCTAATGAGCGTCAGAAGCTAATTTATAGCCTTGATGCTCAGTCAACCAGTAACACTGCCTTGGTTTATTTTGCCCAATAGGTCTGCTTTTGCGCCTCGTCTCTTACATGACATTAACAAATTCAACTGGCATGCAGTTACTCCGAGAAGCTGTTAGCCTCCTCTCTGGGTGAAAATATCGCACAGAAACTCAACGATTATCGACGTTGGTTTGCAAACATTAATTCGGGTGGTTGTGTTTCATTTTCAGTTTACAACATACATTTTACCAACCGTATCTTCTCTTTGTGATCTGGTAATATCTGTTTATATGGTGAACACGTGAATTGTTCACAATTCGTACTATGCATTCTTCTCATAGTTCCTACATTTCCACTACTTCGACTTGCTGATCAGGAACACTTCAGGTGAAGCGTCGACTTTCTGTTAGCCGTCAAGAAGCAACGAGGTGCGGTGAAGTACTGTATTGGTGTACACTAACTATGGGCAGGTCATACTATGTGCACAATTGTCTCTATGTCAAGCGTGTTTAGATTGCTCCATATACAAATGTGCCAAACTAGTGGCATTCATCAGCTGCAGCGTCTTTATTATTTTGGACATAATGTAAACATAAAATATATTGCATGAAGACTTCTGAAACATTTTGCAATTTCCATGTTCTGAATGGTATTAAAAACCTTATGCGTTCTGCCCAATCTATATTCTACTGAAGGAAACTGTAGGATCAATCGGCCATCTAATTCACTCACAAGACCACAAGCGGTAGGTAGCATCTGGTTTCACCATGGGAAATTTGCAATCTATATATTAAAGCATATACACATTTTCTAGTCAATACTATCAAGTGGACATTCATGAATGAGTAGTATGCAAATTACACACGTGTCTGTGTGCTACAGCAGCATTGTTAACAGATTCGTTACCCCCAATTCAATCGATACGACAGATCGCCGCAATCAGATTGCAATATAAAATGTTCCGGCGGAAACAGATGAAAATTGAATTAAAATTTGATGGGCGTTACATACGTTTTCCGTTTTAGTTACAGTAGTTCCGTAGTAGTATTTACAAATTTATTTTGTACACTGAAGAAGGTCGCTCGCAAATAAATATAGGACCGAAACCACTGTTTGTGTTAGCAAGGTGATGAGTGGATCTGTATGGATGTCAATGTGTCGCTTAACCGACTGAATTTTAAGTTGGGCCGATATAGAAATTTAACGCAATTTTCGTCTGTTGGTTTGCAATTAACTCGAGAAAGTGGTGTCTATTTCGTTAGATGGTTTTTGATTTGAAGTTGTTTGTGAAGGAAATACATGGAATCATGTTTGGACTCGTGGGTTGGTGTGACTGCAACCGTGTTGCTGTTGGCGAGACTGAGCTCATTCGTTAGCTATCAAACTGGAATGGAAAGAGACGTGAAAACAATTTGGCGACAATCACATGACACCATGTGCATCAGTTTAATGTCATGTTTCATCCATGAAACTTTGCGCATATGATGATCCATCGTCACAAGCTTTTGGTTCATACATAAGTTGCTACGACGTTGATGTAATAGTTAACAATTGAATCGTTATATGCAATGAGCTAACTGTCAACGTCCATCAAATCCTGTAATTAGTGCGACCAGACATTAAGTCTTTTGGCATCGCCGTAACTATTCATCTTTGTTTTGGAACATACATGTGACAGAAACCAATAACAACAAAGCGCTGGTGCCGGTGTAGGTGGCCCAAATGTTCTGGTGGCTGCGTAATAAGTCTACGTCAAACTCGTTCTGCAAGTTAACCTTGGTTCATTCCGTATTGTGGGGATAATAACACAATCATTCTAACGCCCGTTTGAATCCACAAGGTCGAGTAGAAATTCCCCGGACATTCGTCCTATTTTAGATTGTCATGTTGTTGCACTCACTGCCGTGTTTCGTCAATGGCTTTTACTGTCTCTTTTATCCTTTCGAACTTTGCTGAGGTCCAAGTGTTAGTTACTTTTATCTCTGTATATCTACATACATATTTCTACGTGGCACTTAGTTGCATATACTCATTTTATCAGTTCCGAGCCACCCATATTTTTCAGATATTCTTGTGTACTTTCATCAGGAAAACTGATATTTCCCTCCTCAACTTGAAGGTCAGTGTCATAACTGTGAGGGATAATCATGACTTTGAGGTTCTGGTTTATTTTTCCGACGTCCTCGGGGTACCGGCTGATGCTACTTGATCCGCACTGTCAACTGGGACGCATCACTAGCTAAAACCAAATATTCATTCTTGCCCAGCTTGTTGCCAATCTTTACAACGCATTTGGCAAGGCGTTATTGGGATGGTTTTTCCTCTCAATTGAAACCTTACTGGTGCAGGTCTTTAACGACGTATAGCTAAGAGACCTAACTCCCTTTTAGCTGCTGTGCTCGTTGGAAAGTGAAGGTAAACCAAAAACAATCAATAACAAGCTCATGCGTCATCTCTGGATGCATCTAACTTCCTGAAAGCAATCAATTGTCCGTTCGCTTCCGGGAGATAATTGTAAAGTTTGGAAAGATCTACAAAGTATTTTATCAAACATTTCCTCACCAACCTAAACTGGGTTGCGCCGCTTGTTGAGCATAACTGCTGACTTGAGTGTGCAAAAGCCTCTACCCAACTCATTAGGCTTCCAACATTTCCGAAGATGTAACCGTCTTAGTTCACGCTTACGGACGGCATACTGTTGGTATTATGGAAGAATTGGAACTAAAACATGGGTGTTTATCAAACCATGCACTTTTTCAGTTGACTTAGATTTTGCACCTGACCGCATGTGATGGCAACCCTTGTCGCTGGTATTCCTCTCAGTGATTGTGCATTTACTAATACCATATAAAAATCTGGGCTGTGTTTTCTGGTTGAAACCTGCATCTGTTTCAATGTTTCACCACGTTAAACAGAGGGTACACCTCGTTCAGCTCATTTCAAGCTACTGGTTACCAACTAAACCAAACTGCCTATGTTTGACATCCGTTCCTTCATGATGGATGTAGGCATGTCGTATGCTTTCTGTTTGATGTTCAACATTGCATACCTCCCAGATTCTATTTAAAGAATCAACTCATTCAGACACACTAAAATAGTTGCCAAAGCTGTGCACCAAACGGCACTTAACGAGACTGGTGGAGTTTTTTGCCAAATTCCAGAAATCGCTGGAAATGAATTTATTTCTCGATTTTCATAGTTCATGAGCATCTCGTTTGCACACAGTCCCAAATGAAGCTGACGGCTATGTAGGACTCTGTGGGGATTGAACAGTGTTACTATTTCAGGTAGGTACACCGTGTAGCACATCCACGATATATCTACCAGTCGCGCAGACAAAAAGATCGTTCGTAAAATCGATCTAGCCCGTGTCCACTATTTAAGTTTACAATAAATGACGCGTAATCTGGATATCTGGCAATGCCATTCTCATATTTCCAACAGTTAGAAATTTGCTCCGAACTTACATAACAATGGATAACTGTGTGACGCAAACGCGCTTTCGTCAACAACATTCTATCACCAAATCAGCAAGTTTCGTGAGAAATTACCGAAATCCCTGTCGCCTCCTGTCACGTTCTCTGGGAAATTCATGGCCAAAACATGAACATACAAATTGACTTGTTACATTGCTGATGAAGACTCTGTATTTCTCACCCTCCGAATACGTTGGCAGCATAGTCACGGCCCTGTACAAAAGGTTATTGTGGACTTTGCTTCGACCACTTTGTAGGTGCATGAATGATTATTAATCTGGCCCCCTCAAAATTTGCTGTACTGAATAGCGGTTGTAAACGTTTGGGTGCTACATCTGTCACAAGTATAGTACGCTCTCACTTCAGTCCGGTCTTTATTCTGGCATACCGGCCACGCATCAGAAGAAGAAAAGAAACACGAAGAGCCCAAATGGGTTGAACTGGGAGATGCACCGCCTACTCTTGGCAGTCTTTCAACATGGGTTCTACATGCTAATGCCAGGCAGCCGTTTGTCACTGCATGTAATGCACTTAAGCGAACGCACAACCAACCCTAGGGAAGTCTGTGAAAATGTTCATTAAATTTCGGAATATTTAAGTAACTAGATGTCGGTTTTTCTCGAAAGGTGTGCACATTATATCAGAAAATTGCTCATGAATGATTTTCGAAAATATACTGCACGATATCGCTTGAATTTTTTTCAAATACACTGGTTTGTTGTTTCATGGATTCAAACAGTCAATATAACACATATTAATGGATACATACACTTAACATAACCCGTTCCAATGGTCAACATTCCATTCAGAACTCACATGATTGTACTCTTGCTCTCTGGCATTATAATTTGGTAGATTTTCCGATATAGCAACATATATATCGTTTCCCACAGATACAGTTTTTGAGGTAACTCTTAAAATCCTAACAGTGCCTACCTGTGTATTTGTGATGTTCCCTCCAGCGAACGTTGAAGGGATTAGTTGGATTTTGTGAGTTGAGCACCACAGCAATTTTTATGGGTACGTTCCAGATTACTGGTGATCCTCTCCAATACACGGTTGATTTCTGAATATGTACGGTCAATTCGAAGAACGGCCTTGCCCCAACGACGATGATGGCTGGATCGTCGCAGTAAATTTCCTCACGTCTTAAACGTAGCAATTCTTGTAACTGGAGATAAACAAAGCAAACTAAACTCTGTGGTAAACTTTGCGTCGATGAATACGTGTCAGACACTGCTGGGTGAAGTAAACTGTTGATCAGAACTAGGGTTACACACGTGGAAAATTTAGGCAGTCAAAGTCATCTTAATAGACAAATTAATTATCCGCGTATGCAGGCGCTAAAACAAGGAGTGGTCCGAACGAGACACACGATTTGACTGAATCACACTCATGCTGGCATTCTGTCATTGACTCACTTGTCAGTGAGTCAGTAAATTGTAAACTGAACTGTCCGTCTCTGAATATATACAGTCTTACCAACGACATTGTAATGCGCAACAAGACCGATTTTGAATAATTCGGATTCCGGTTGAATTTCGAAATCCCACAGCAGAAAAATGTAAAGATTTGTTGAAGAGTTCCGGAAACTTGCGTTTACAACATATAAAACGCAACTTATTGTGCCACGCGGAATAAGCCAATGAGTTTATAAAGAATTTACAGCTGAAGTTTGTTGTCAGAAGGATTCCACACAGTAATCGTTGACCGTCATTGGTGGTACTCAAAATTAACAAATCAGCCATGTGAGTTATCAGAAATTTATTTGGAAAGACGTGAGGTTACTGGATTCAGGTCGAAAATGTTTAAACTACTCAGTTATGGTTGCTTGCCAATGTCATTTGTTGGATTCCGTATGATCCTTTGCGGATTGCAAAAGTGCATTTCTCCTGCAGGTTCTATGCTATTCTGCCCAATGTGGCCCATGGAGGTCCAAGTGTGTAATCAGCGTGTGTCTTTTGTTGAATAGCAATTGGTGTGTTCCGGCATATGAAGTGATTTAAAAATAATTTAACATGCTCTTTTTACAAGCAGTCTGCTGAGCGGTATGTTGAATGCCATTAGAACATATTCTTCGTCGAACAAGTATGTAAATGTTTCAGCATAATCCGACGTGTTACACTCACTGCAATATGCTAAGACTGGCCTGTAGAAAGATAGACTTGAAACTGCTGTCAATGCTTATTACAGCACACTTCAGCTACTGAGTTAAAACATAAATATGCACCAGCCTTTGATTTGGAATAGAGACACTAACCTGCACGCAGTGAGAGTGGGCCGGCGTTGGATCCCGTCTTCTAGCCAGACTCGCTGCTTCGACAGGGTACATCATGGGCGATATTCCAAACAACTGCCGTGATTCTACGATGATGACTAAACATCGTGAACAATACTTTTGTTAATTATATTTACATAGGTTGTAAAAGTGAGAAGTTAAACCGTTATACTCTCATTACAAATCTCTAATCAATACGTGAACTTTAGCTTGTTGGAAAAATTATCGCTCTCTTCATGTTTTATCTACAAAAATGCACCGTGCTTTGCGGAATGTATTCAACCGGTGTGAATCGTTGAGTACAAGATTTTATCAATCAATCCCTATTAGTAAGAAAACAATTTAGATATGTCTGTGCACAGTAGTGACTTTAGCACTCGGATACAAGACATACCAAAATAGTTCGGCTCCACAACGTTGTCATAAATATCTGCAATGCAAAGGACATAAACTTCTGTATAAAAACAGCAAGATATTTTTACTGCATCGCTAAGTAAATAGCCGTTCAGTTTTAGAAAGTACAATGTCTGACTGTCTAAAAAGTATAAACAGGAACTTCACTCGATGATGTCACAAGTAGGAATTCGATCGAAGGCAAACTCAGAATTCGGTGAGTTATTGAGCGGTATTTTATTTGCTGAGGATTGTCAAGAAACTCTTTGCTATATAAACTGAACATCGCTCACTATGACTCGCACCTAATACCGTCTATAGGCGTTCATCCAGTCTATCGGAGCAGTACGCAACTCACTGCTTGCATTAAATTGTATAGGCAAGCAACCTTCGTGCGTTACAGCACACTGAACGATCGTCAATATCAAATTATTGACTGGATAGTAGACAAATTCGATAATGTGTAGACGTTTTGTTGAGAAAACATACCATTATGTTACAAGTAAGAACGTCCTGATGAACCTTGACATGTTTCAATGTACCTCACTGTAGAGTATATAGACTGCGTTCATGCGAATAAACAGTCCGTACCTCTCCCATGATAACAACCCTATGTTGGCCAAATGGTTGGAGACGTTTAACTTTTAGACATTTTCAATCGAAGTGGTCCTTAGAACAGTGTTCTGCCGGATGTCAGGGTTTTTCCAATCTCGCGGATTTATTCATTCGTTTCCGAACATTGTTGAAGTGACTTTGTTCCAAAATAATCTTTGCTGGACGTCTGAATACCTTTCTGACGAGAATTCCGTCAGCAGTTCAACACCTCCTCCAAAATGATGCTGTTAGTTATAAGCTACTCCCACATTAAATGTTTGAAATATGGTTTGGGCCATATTCTTGATATGTCGACCCTACTGCACAAAGCAAATCGTCGTGCGAATACTACTTTTGTTATATTTTTCTGTGGTATATTGCTTTATGAATCTAGCATTTATTCTGCCGCTAAGTTATCACTTACGAGTGTCACTTAAAATTATTTGCAATAATCACACTCACTTGGGTGTGCATTCCAAATGTGACCAGGGATATACAGAACTAATAGAGGTAGTGTTAGAAAACGTATCGTTTCTTGTAAACTGTAATCTGTGTATTGCAGAATGTGTGTAGCCAGCAAGCACCATTGACTTACCGTAGGTTGGCACTGTGGTGAAGTGCGAAATCACTATTTCTGGACGGTTGTTTGGAACCGCTAAAAATTCGCGCAGATGCAAATTTGTGTTGTCGTGATTTGATAGAAAGTTTCTGTTTATCTGAACTGACAATTCGACGTGAAGAGTGTTGATACCACGTTGTTCAATTTTCCTTACAAAGCAGGTTAAACGCGGTCGCACTGTCAAGCCAGCAGTTGAGCTGGCTGTGAAGAGTAGTTGCTTGAACTGTGTGGAACATATAGAAAGCACGCAGAATAATTTTAGCTGCCGGGAAACGAATGTAGCTATCGTACGTTTGAAAATAAATATTTTGTTGTTTTATCACATTTCGAAGAAATATTAACGTTGCCTGCTTAAAAATAAAATGAATGATGCCAGAGTTCATTGGTAGAGTAGGTTTGCGTTAGTCTGTCGAACTAAAGTTCACACTCCAGGGGTGTACTTATAGCAGATTTTGCCTTAATTTCAAGCTAAACATAACTAGGCTGTTGGTTCTACGTTCACCCGAACAAAATCTGATCACTGTGATTTTGTAGGTTGCATGCGCATTCTCTCACAATCATTCGGCATGTCCCATGTTCTCGTTCTGATAGTTATTTAATTGTTTCATCACAGCATTTGTATGTGCGGATATGAACCATTCTACGAATACCTTTCTGAATAGCACAAAAATCGGTTGAGACGAACTATGATAGTGTAATTTGTGAATTTGCTTTTTAGTGCAAACTATTCATCGCAAGAAACCAGATCAGATCATTCTGTCAGATGTGATCAGTTGTGGGTGGTGTTCACTGTATATGCTTTACACCTATCAAAAGAGAAGGAAATATTCCTGAATAATATTATAAAGCTTCTGAAGAATTTGACTACAATTTTTAACATATTGCTTACCACATAACACGCATGTGCATCCTGTGGACCGTCTGCCGGTGAATGATCAACTTGCAGCTGTATTTTAAACACTGGTGTACATAAGTAAATGAGGAGCATGTGATTATGAGACGCTCAACGTAAACAACAGCATTATGTTGGTATAGTTAATGGCTCCTCAGTAGTTCTGATATGTAGATTGAACATCAACCACAAATGATCGTATCAGTCACAGTTCCATAAAAATTTCGGTTGGCTCCTTTCAGAATGAACCACTAGACTCGAGTTTCACTCTCAATAGGGCTCATCATTAGCGCACCTTCTTGTCAAGAGCGAGGCTAGATCTCTGGTCATGCTTTTACGAGGTAAGCATGTTGATCACTGCACAAACGGCCTCACATTAGGTGCAATGGAACTGTCATATGTGAACGTTGAGCAACTTTCGTTTGTGAGTTATGTTGTAGTCTAGTGGGATTGCGACAGCTGCGATCAGTTGTTGACGTCCAATTCGTATAAAAATCAAAATCCCCTAATCTTCATCAGCACAGCACCTGTCTAGTGTTAACAATTGAATATGGACTAGTTGTATGTTCAATTATATTCTGCAACCTGAATGTAGTGCCAGGTTTTGTTCTCCGTGGAGTAAGGTCCACTAATTTGCAATGGGTCTGTTTATGACAAACAGTTGATACATCGACCATCTCTGTTCGCGCATTCCCACTAGTTCGGCATATCTGGCTTACGAGTTCAGGATGTTCCTTCAGGTTTATTGCCATTTTCTCCATGGGAGTTAACATAACTCTTGACATTGTACTGCACACACCGTATGAAGAGTATGTCTCCGAGACAAGACATCGCATGATGCATGTCTCTGACAAATTTCTGCTTGCAACAATCAATAATGTTACAGTTTTGCTATCACAAACTTCACTATCCAAAATGTTCCCTAAACAAAATTAGTTTGGCAGATGAATGACTACAAATAAGGCTCCATTTTGAAAAATCAATGCTCCCGCTCATAGACATACAATTTCTATAATCAAAAATAAAGTTTATAGATTTTAAGGAAAACTGTTCAAAGAAATTTGCCTTGGCAATCAATTCACTGGATCTTCCGATGAAGTCCGTATGAGATACTGGGACTGGTGGATGAAGGAATTCAAATGCGAGACTCCCGAGCTCCTGACCTGGCTTAGTAGCTCAGTTGTTGGGTGGTTTGCCGCTTTCAGACATGCTGTTTCTGTCACCGGTTCGAATGTAGCCGAAGTATTGAATTTTCACAGTTGGGTCTCATCTAAAATCATAAATCTGCCAAACTACTTGTTAGAAATACAAAGTATTTTTCGTTTTGTAAGGAAGGTAGTTTCAGAAATGCTTTCCACCCGGCGATGATCACAATACTGTGAAAAACAGAGCAATAGCCAGTCATCATGTCAAATCTGTATATGGTGCCATCATATCAGATCATATTTATCACGAGTGCTGTGGACTACAGAATACCTCACAAATAAATATGACCAGCATCAGTCGTCGATATATGTTAAGGGAAAGACACTGCATACGAAAGTGTTCCACTAACATTGCGGATACAGCATACCTTAGAAGCTGGAAGCCTGACGGTCTGTATTCAATAGAGGTTTCCTATGTTTACAAGAATCCTCACCCAATGATATCCCACGTGGAATCTACTGTCGGAGACTTTTATGCTGGTAACATAATTATTTGTGTTCAATTGGCAGTGAGACTATTCCACTGTTCCAAGAAGATCGTTGTACTTGGATTCCCAAAACCACGGCTTCATTAGTTTCGTTCCCCTCGTTTCTTTTCTCATCCATTCCTTCCTTTTTCTAAGTGCTGTTTTCTTCAACATTTGTTCACTGGTTATGTAACCAAACCTTGTGAACTGCAGGGATGATGGAATGCATCTAAATGTTTCAGTACTCCATAAGTTGTACATACGTCCACCATTTCTATAGTGAGCATGATGATTACGGATCGAACCCACTTTGGTGGTTACGATGAGCTCAAATCTGCTGCAAAACGTGCGTGGGGTATGACCGATTCATAGTGGATTGCGTGAATTTTATGATACCTATCTTGCAAGTGAATAATGGAATAAGTGAGGGCAGTGAATTGACTGAACGTTGCATTGAGCTTGTTGAAGATTTATATCGTTATGAGAAACATGCGGTTACTCGTCTTACTCTCAGGCAACCGGGCACATTTGCCTGATAAAACGTTCATAACCTGTTCCATTGGCTGTTCAGAAATGTCATGGCAGAGGAAATTGAATACTTCCGTTAATGGGAATGGCATGTTCTGGTTTTTTGGAAACACAACCTCTGACACTAATCGACTCTTCCGTTGATAATGCATTATTGAATAACAGAAGAGTTTTTCAACTTCTGGCAACGTGTTGGATGAAGTCGTTCGATTCAGTTAAATATCCTACAGAGCGGTTTGCAGCAATATGGAACCACGTTTACTCGCTTGCTGGTGAAACACAATTCAAATTGCGGAGGTCATTTATAATGTCGGCTGAATAGACAGCTATGATCACAGTGTAAACTTTGATGACATACAGACGGCCCAAAAGCTGCAGGGTTGTACAGGTCATTTATTCACATCCATCTACATTAATGCCTCATCAAGCAGTTTTTGTAGCAACGATTGTTTATCGACAGAAGTTTCGAATGCCTCATTACGTATAATAGCAACATTGGTGAGATTGAATAGACGGAGTGTCTGGACATTTCTCACTATCAGTTGTCACGAAACAAGTGGGTGTTAAAATTCCCTCCTGAACTAAACACCAAAACACTATCAATTTAACGTGAAGTCTGAATTTTATGTTTATTTATAGGTGCCCGTTTGTGAAACTGCGCTTGCAATTTTTCATCTGCAAAATAACTCTTTACAGCCCTGTCCATTGTTTTTGGAAGAACCAGTCCTATCACGTCACACGTCTAAACACTCATATAACTATTCAGTCAGACAACAGAAGAGAACACCAAAACTTAAGTGTGCACCTTACGGTGAGGTTGAGAAGGTCAACCACTAGGAAGAAATCGACTGATGAACGTTAATAGCACATTCATTACTGAGAGTCTTGCGCTTGGATCTGTCAGCTAAAGACAGTATCTCAACCAAAAAGTGCTTAGCCCTCCCAAAACTTTGCTATTATACGTCACGCTCTAGCAAGCTGTAGGTAGAACTGACTGAAAAAGTCACTTTTAATTGAAAGCAAAACACTAGTTATATAATATTGGAACACCTTTCGGTGGCGTTCCCTAATTCGCAGTTTTGTCCTTATGCACCTGACACCACTATTCGAATGTCTTGTAAAATCCTTAAATGAGATTACACAACAACAATACATCTTACGAACTAAACAACGTTTTTTTAGTGCATTTGTATAAACACCACCTGCATAAGATGAGTTTTACGAGCTGCAAAATATTCTGCGTTCTTGTGAGCATTAACGTCAAGATTCAGGCTTTCATGACTTCGTTGGTTTCGTGGAAATGATAACGCGGGGGATCACACAGCAAATATATTACAGTTGACGAGAGGATGATCGCTGTCGCGGTAAAGGTTAGTTTTCTTCAAGCAGAAATCAAAGAACAGATAGCGCAGACTAACGGAACCCGCAACAAAAACTCCTCGAATATTGATACGGGACGGATGACTAAATATGACATACTGTGAAACATACAAACGAATGTTCCGAAGCAAGGCATTGAAGGATGTTCGTAGCAAGTGGCAAAAGTGAACGCCTAGCTATAATTGTTGAATAGCTCATAATAGTTCCAGCTGGTTGTTGTATCATATAGCATGTGATAATTCTATGAAAAAGTACATTGGTTTCAAAACTGTTGAAAAATTCTTCTCAAAATGTATTAATGAAAAATTTACGTATGTAACGTAAACAACTACTGTAGTTGGGCGGGGCAAGCATATTGAGCTAAAAATGAAACAAACATTTGTGGGATATTTTTGACATGCCGTCTGCAAACCTACTCACCTAGGGTATAACGCGGGGAAATGTTTCTAACCGTTGAGGAATTGCTGGCATCACACATGTATCAGAGAGAGTCATATGTGTTTGGTCGAACGCTTTTGAACAGCATCAACGTGAACACCAGATGTTGAAAAATAACCAGATTGATCCACAACAGATTTTGTGCCTTAGTCCTTCGTTCATTGTTGACACACAGCACTATCCATTCAACCAGGGTACCGTTACATGTTGTTTGTTTCTATTCACTAAATTACTCACTTCAACATTTTTAGATACAACAACAGCGGTATTCTCACCTGTTCTTCTAAATAGGTGATCATTTGAAATTTTTTCATAATACTGTAGGCGGATTATTTTTTAGACTGCTTTCAGGTCAGGAATCCAGTTTATCAGAAATATTTTCTAATACTCATGAATCTTAGTGCTCGGTAAAATATGATCTTGTATCCAGTCATCGTAAACATTTGATAAAGCATCTGTCGTCGATAGTGAACTTCTGCCAGGGTTTCCAGACAGTGTCTTCATTCGCATTAAATATTCAGAATTATCCCGCTCTCACAATTTGTAAAGTGACTACCGAATTCACTAGTTCGTCCATTGCACGATCTTTATTACTTACTACATTCGAGTACAGTGACGTGTCATTTTACTTCACAAAGCACCGTTTGCAGACCCAAGTCAATAAGTTTATAATTTACAGGACAGCAATAAACTTTTCTAGAAAACTTGAGTTCATCGGAGGCAAATATTGACTGTACTCGTTCCAGTTTACCTCCCACTACCATGGTGAACAACGTTTAGAGAACAGAATCAGTTACTATCATTTTTATGAGGTACTCATAAAACACAATTTCATTTCTTCGACGCTTAATGTGAACTGCAAGTTAGCAAGTTTTCTCTTACCGGATAGACAGTTTCAAGAATATAGGCTCAAGTTGAAAATATCTGAGAGGCGAATTGTCCACGAGTACAGGAATCTCTGCGTATTGTGTAATCACCGACCCCATAAATCAGTTTCACTAGGTGAGTAGATGGTAAAAAACATTGTCTCTCATCGGCTTGCTCTGAATCCGACCGTTCTGCTCATAGTTTTGATTTTTGCCACTATTTTCTGGTTGAAGATCAATCGGAGTACGAGCAAAATGTATGAGTATTTAAATCTTGTGCTCAAAGTACTGCGATCCACATGGCAAATCGTAAATGGGAATGCAAGCTTGAGGGTGAACATGTTTTATGAAGGTGATGTTAAAACGAAATCTGAAGATCTTTCGTAATGTCGCTCATGTATTCATTCGCAGGCTCGAATGAATTTTTCAAACTATCTCTGGGATTCTCCGGTTAATATAGGTCATTAAGTAAAACCTTATCCAAGGATATTGATTCGATGTGCGGCAACTGGTTTGTTCACGATGGGTGTTATTTCGTAATATTCGAATACATGAAGGAAAATATCTGTTAACATCGACATACACCAAACACAGTCTAAACTGAGACCGTGAGTTATTGATCAACCCTCTCCCCGATGTAAAGTGTGATACTCATAACTACACTATTATAATCAAAAAACAATATTGACGTAAGGTTACATAACTCGGGCAAAATGTCAATGCAGCAGTCCTGAACGTAACTCACCTATGGATGTTGGGCCTGTATCAGTCGGAAAATAAGCATTTTGTCAAGATAATTACGTTAACTGAGTCCATTCGTATGTGTGCTTATAACAAACATGAGATTTTGATAGCAAAATTTCTCACTTAATAGATGACTGCCGTTTTGCGTGCAAATCACCATTGACATTAGACGAATTTTACACCTTCCGTAAAAATGACTGCTTTTCATGATTTATTGGCTAATCGCGCGTCGTGTTCAGGTTTATGCATAGTTCCGGATTAGGAGGAGATGCTAAATAGAACTTCTGACTCTTTAGATGCAACTGTTTCAAAATTAGACAGAAATTGACTTATATGCATATCACACACACTGAAGTGCTGAAGGTGCATTTAATAAGAACGAACTGACTGTAAGTTCACATCTCTACAAGAAAATTCCTACAGAAAGTATCCCATACATAAACGGAATGATATTCGCACTTGATGGTACAAACGATGTCAATATTAGGAGCGCTGATTTATACCATGTTTGATAAAACACGTCAAGTTCAGTTCCCTTCATATTTCAACCAGCAAACTTCACAGAAACGTTTTAAACGAGATGAGACAAAAAAATATAAACGTCACCTAAATAAAAATTTTACATGCACTTCTTCTTACGTTGATCACTAAACACCGGCACTAAGAAGTTTCTTTCGCACGGTTGATCCGGATTCAACATATCTATAATTCCGCTGATTCCGAGATACCACTTTTCTGGATAATCCACCTCTTTCTCGAAAACCTTAGTCATCGTCGTTGCCCTGAACTGGGCGAGCCTTTCGTTTGGATTACCGTAAGAGTGACTTGATGTAACACCGATGAGGTTGAGTGCACTTCCAAATTCCCAACGAATCTGCAACAATTTGTTCAAAATCAAGATAAGGTTTTTACGCGTTTCGTCTTAATATTCCGGGAAAACTGCTTCTATCTAATTATATATAAGGATGGAAGGCATCAATTGATTTTAACGTCAATCGAGTAGGGATAATTTTGAGAAAATATGTTTATTTTTGCCTTAGAATCAATTTGTCTCACAGCGTAATTTACAACGCAAATCGCACATTTTGTTCTTAAGAAGAGTTTGTAACTTGACACAGAATTACACTGAAAAACATCTCCGTCTTTAATTACCAATTGAGGTTGGCGAAAAGAGCAAACGTAATTAGGATGGGAATTATTTAAATCTCTCAAATCAACGTCACTAAATAAAGTGGGACTTCTCTTTCTGTGAACCTACTTTAATATCCATGTATGCAGCTAAGTTTGCAAAATCCAGCTCTCCCTGATCATTTTGCATCCCCCACTGGACATCTTCATCTATTGGTGCATACAGTTCGACACCTAGTTCGAATGGAAAGAACGATGACCAACCCACTTTCGTAATGTTATATTTACATATGTTAACACGAAAAGTTGGGTTTCCCAACAAACAACATAGATCACAACTAGCTTTGATTCTGGTTGAAAAGTGTATGCAATATTTTACGTTTTTCGACACTCATATTAGGAATGAAAACGAATTAAAAGAAAATCTGATTCAAATAATTCTTTTGCCAGTAGGTCTCCAGTTGCATAGTTTCACGAGCCTATCTGCACAGATTATTCACTCGGCTATCCACAGATATCTGAATGGCAGTGTATTGGATACTATCAAATGATCGGGTACTTCGAATGAACTGTACTTGTGAGCTGCGTATGAGTGCGTGATGCATCAATAGCTTTCTCCACTGGATGTTTATGTAACACTTATAACATTAATAACATTTCATTGAAAGTGATGGCAATATGGACTCTATGGCAAACTAGGTGAATATTGTTACAGAAGTAAATAAGTTCAACACAGATATATATATATATATATATATATATATATATATATAAAGATTCGTATATTGCTACTGATTTCATTCACAGAATGGAAACCTACCGACATTAACTGGAACGATCTATGCAGATTTGTATTTAACTTCAGAAGCAGTTACCTAGCAGAGTGCATGTTGCGCAAAGGTAAACATTGGTTGTCTAATTGAGTAAACCATCTCGGGAAAAGCCTAATCCTGAAACTACTGAAAGGGCCATTGTCTTCAGTCGCTAGTTACATCATGACTGCTGGTTTTTTCACTAACTCAGCTTGCGCATTCAAATTCATATGACGTTATTTTAACCCAGATGGTTTACAACTTATTTATTACATCGAAATCAGAGGGCGTTGGTCGCCGAAGAGCTTTCACATGAAGAGAGGACACTGTTTCAGGAATACTTAGAAAGGGAGATGCAGAAGCAGGCAGAGAGGAAAAGGATTAAACTGCTCAACGGATTGAACCCGATCAAACTGCTGGTGGCATTTCCCAATAATCCCGAACGGTATGTCCATAATTATTCATCGGTTGTTTTGAATCGCACAGTGTTAAAGGTATT
>LUCH01002259.1:79756-91329 GCA_013368495.1 Paragonimus heterotremus | reverse complement strand
TGAGTAGTATACTACTCACACCGAAACTGACTGTCATACAACACTACTACACGCTGCGATCGTTCCCTCGCAAACATTAACATACCTAAAGCCTTCAGATGCACATCACAGGACTCTTTAATATGAGCATCCAACACCCACGATTTATGCAGCATTTTAAGAAACTGCCCACATTAAGTTGACAAACCTGTTAAACCTTATTTTGAAAGTTTTTCTTCCCAAGCAGTGTTCCTGAAAGAGACCATCTATTTCACCTTTTGAGTTCTATGGTTTTCAGTTAACTCCACTGATCCGCCTTTGAGTTTGGTTTGCCTGAAATATGCCTGGCGGCCAACTGGACTGCTTGACATATGCGGATGATGTGAGACTGCCGGCTTACTCAAGAGACGCGCCGGCAATCAGACGGAAGCAAAAGCATAACTCCAGCAGAGGCCCGAATTCTTACAGGCCCGCCCGCTACTCAGATTATTTCACTACCTACGATTCCTTCAAAAAACGCTCAATCCCCTGGATCGAGCTGTGGGGATAAACATTAGGAAAATACATAAATTGCGCTATTGCTTATCAAGAAAATAACTCTGGTGAGTTTGGGATACTTCCCGGAATAAGCTTTTTCATGTCAAAAACCTTTTTCCTACAGGAATCTAGCATCATATACCGTATGCTATTCCACATCCCAGCCATTTGATGGCTTCGTCCTCACACCGATGTTGCGCTTAGCATGGCGCGAGGTTCTCAGCATCATACACGATGCGAACTCCTTCAACGGTGGCCACGCCGTCCTGCGGGTTGCGAGACTTCTTAAAGACCTTTCACCTCCTATGTACCGGTGTTATGCATCTTTAAAAGCTGGATTGTTGCTCAAGAAAATCCTTTGTTCAAGTGGCCGCCAAAATCAACAAGGCAATAAAAGTGCGATATGGCGCCACTTATGAAAGCTTTCTTCACATACTCCAATCACGCCCTCTTACGCAGTCTGTCAGATTTAAACCACATAACATTGTAACAGCATCGATAATATGTAATTTCTCAACGATACCAGGACCTCTATCTTCATGGCTAACTCATTTTTAAAGTCCGATATTCTCATATTCCAAAATGATGTAATCTTCGTTACCGATGTGGCTGTTTGTGACTCATCAACTTGAAGAGGGATACGTGTCCTCCTTCAAGATGTGATTTAAGATACAACTCAGTACATATTTACTTTTTATCGTTTCTGGAACCGCCTTTTTCGAAAATACCGCAGTTCCACTGTGTTTAGTAATAAATCTTTTGAACATCAATCATTACACAAATTACTCCGACAAACGGATCTCTCAAAATGTATCATCTCTTGGGTTTTGAGTACACTTAGTCAAGGCCACCTCAAAATGTTCAATTCCTTTCAGAGATACTCACTGTACGTTAAGACAATCTCATATGGATTTATAGAAACGTCGACTCAAACACACACCGTGATTCATATTATTCAGTCATATATCCTGTTTACGCAGTGGCGTTACACTGTGTCTTGATGAATCTTGTGTATCACGAGTGTGGAAAATGTGTTTTTCGTCAAAAATAATTTGTTAATGTTACTCTGTAAAGCATCACACGAGCCGCGTTTTCACATTATCTTATTCAAATTATTCAGGGGTACGAATTGGCACACATTCATCGGTATCCATGGGTCTATTGTAGAAACACTACCGAGCTGTTGAATGGCTCTTATCAATTTTCGACTTGATCACTGGAGTTAAACTCCAATAGTGCCCGAGTGCCTGCTGAACGAAAAGCAGAGAAGATTCCACAGTTACTGTTGTCCTGTATGACCCTTGGAAATTCTTGCTAAATAACAATTTTTCTGCAGTACTTTAACATCAATATCAAGCTCATTAGATAATAAAGCCAACGAGAAAATTCTGCTAACTCTGCCGGCTAGCCCTCGAACTGGATTTCTGACTTGCTGGAATGGTGGGAAGCGCAGGCAGTTGATGTACTGGCCCATGTAATTTGGTGTACGTAACACTGTTCTGTTGTAGTGGATCGCCAACAATCAACCAAGTCGATGGACACAATGCACCAATAAAGTCATTTTATCTCTGTGGAGTGAACTCTATGTGAAACTACACGGTTTCTAACAAAGACTGTAGTTTACTTCTTAAAGGGATGGTTTGCGCCACACCTTTTATTAGTTCTGCACTGCTGATAAGTATTTCGGTATGGTATTAAATACGGAAGTGACACGACTGTGGAGATAACAAAAACCGGACTTTTCATTACTCCGTCTACACAAAGTTTTTCACTTCTACCACTTTACTGCTGTTTCCGTTATGGTTTCATTTATGCCCGTCCTAATTTCTTTGTACGATTATTTATACTACTCCTAAGTAGCTAATACTGTTTTAAAAATATGACACTGTCGGCAATGTTCGCCAAAATGTCAAATACAGATTTTACGGCTGTTTGTGATTGAATTTTGAGACTATGGGAACCACTGTCAAGGAAAGCCAACAAACAAACTACAGCTATGTGTGACTGAATAAACTGGCTTGTATCTGGATTTTTGTAAAGCTACTGAAAGGTCAGCGTACAGAGGAGGGCTCGAATAAAATGACACTGGAAGCTGTAAAATAACGAAAAACAAAAATTCAGTAGGACCGATATATATTGTATCAGAAACATTCTCTTCCAATCAGGAAGTTGAATAAAGAAGACAACAGGCTGATAAGTGGGTTGGGAATAACACAAATTTACGAGCAAGTTGTAATAATCTACGTTTCAACTACCTCGGGTGGCCTTCCTCAGGAGTGTGGTAATCGATTACAATCCATTCATCAGTAACTTGTTAAGCACGACGCCCAAACTGTTTGACTTCATTCGTACTAAATTTGGTGCGGATATCCTACAACAACAAGCTGATATTACACGATTTATGTCGGGGCAAATTTCGCTGAATCTTTGCGAGAGAATACCACAGTATGAGAAAGAGAACAGGATGTCCGAGAAAGTCCGTTGCGGGAGTTCACGAACATTGTCACTACCAAGGTGACGAAAACCCTACAAAGAGTTGTTTCTGAGCACACCACACGAGTTTGAACCTTCGGATTCCAACAGCTTCAGCATACCGTAGTGTTCGCCTGTGTGACGTTGAGTAGATAACGCGAAGTGGCGTTGTGGGATTGCATTGGTGTTGAGTCATAAGAATATGACGCGCTATGGATGATGCAGACTCTTTGTTTCTATGCCCAGCTGTGACGTCATCTGTTTGCGTGACCTGTTTCTTGACCTACTTCGGGATGTGCTCTATTAACCTGGCTTGCAACTAGCGCTCAGTCATGCATATGTAGGACGCTTCACATCTACATCGATATTCATAGATAGTGTTGGATTTAACTGATTCAGGCACCGGTTGTTTCGCACAGGGGGTGGGAATCTGGAGTGCTCTGAACAAGGTCACTGGGACAACTGCATTGTATGTTACCGCGGAAGGACTAACTAGACGGCGGTGAATAAGTTGGCATACATTATTACTTTCAGAACGACATCTGCTTTCAATGTCATAAAGAATTCCATAACAGAATATGACCCAAATTGGTTAGACATATTTGCATTTCTTGATTCCGCAAAAGATAGCGGTTTTTCGTGGGGTCATTGTGTACACACTGATGCTACTTTGGTGTAGTAGACTCGCACACACAGTATGCTGACACAGAGTGCTAAGTCGATTCAGATTTTGCTCCATTACATGTAAATATCTACGAACTAGGACGAAAGGTAGCCGGAAGAAGAAAAGCAGTTACACTCTTAGAGTTGTATTTCGCATTGTCGACTGCCAGAAGTGTTTGAATACTGAGACACATCCTTATTACAAAACTGCTCTCATAATTGAATTAGTTTTCACAAAACAAAGAGAGGAATATAAGCATACCCGAACAAAAAGAACTCCGATCGCCCAGCAGCTGACTGACCAGCAGCATATTATCCTATTCACTTCAACAATACACAATGCTTCTCGGAGGCTTGACATAACTTACTAGATTTATTATTTACAGCAATAACCAAAATCTTACATGAATGCCTTATTCACGCCAACCTTGATATCAGTAAGCTCTCAATTATTAGATAATTCAGACTTTTGAATCAATGATCCCAAGTAGAGTTCTTCAAGCCAACATTCTTCTGCAACATCAGCGACCGAGAAGCACCAGAAGTTCGCTTGCCATCAATATTAGTTATCTCGCCGATTTTGTGTTTTATTCTGCGCAAAATTTCTCGCATTTTCTGTACCTACAGGAAACAGTTGTTATCTGAAGATTAGACACTTGGTAAACACTGTCTTTGTCAATTTTTGCACTTTCTGACAAGTAATTCAGCAAGCTGTGGAAACGAGCACTATCCAAAGTCTGGACTTCTTCGAGACGCGAACCTACGATTCCAACGTCCTGCTGTAGAGAAGTTTGTTTCGAAGTAGCTCTCCACTTGCCACGTCGCAACGATGGACACAAGTGTCACTCCATTTCTTTAGCTTTAAATAGAACAACAGCCTTCGTGAGGCTGGAAGTTAGCCAAATTACAGCTTGTTCAGCAATCGTTGACGGTAGCTGATCAAACAATTGGGGTGATCAAAGCGAACCTTTTCCATTCTTCCTAATTCTTGGTAGTTTTGGCCGTAGAAGTGAGTAATATGGTCACCTGTGAACGAAATAGTTTATTTTTAACTAACCCATCGTATCGACTTGTCAGAAAGGTTTACCATTTCGAGCGAAGGTTCGATTAGCTTCGACCATAGATGACTTAGTACGAATGACAATACGTGGAGCCAACTGTGATCGGACGTAAAGTTCAACACTCTCTCAATGTTCTCTCCGTGGTAATTCTTCCTAATGCGTCAATTCTGGAATTATTCGATTACATTTTTCGAGTGATTTCTAGATTTACGTATAGTTTGTGAATATACTGCACCGTTCTGGGATTATAACTTTGACGTGATGCTGATCGCGTAATCACGGTTGCAAAATGGTGCATCATAAACTACAACACAAATTTTAGTACTATACGAAAGTACACTTTACGCCCTCTCCAACAGTGTTATGATCATTCTGATCTGTTGCACAGACCTTTGTGATTGACAAATTAACCCAAGTGATAATTCCGGCACACAGAAGTCCGTGGTTAATTTTTATTCCAAAACTATACCACATGTGCCAAACAGACCAGACATAATAGCAAACCTACTGAGTGCTTGCACAACAGTGTTTGCCCATTTAAAATGTAGCGGAATACCCATAACAATATATAAAGTACGGCAAGGTAACCCCGCGGATGTCTTGCATTCTATTACATCACTTATTTGTTTATTGTTATCTTATCGAAAAATGAAACCACTGGTTCATGCTAGACAAGTGTAGGAAACGGACGTTTCGCTAACATCTGAAAGCTTCCTAAATCAGCAGTGAGGTTTGTGGTTCAAAAATCTCTACTACCGAAATTTCTACCTTTCCCAGTGTTGGCCTCTCCTTCAGGGGTAAGAAAGAATTATTTGTGCAAAAGCCTTTAGCTTCTGGGTCATAGTATCTCTCCATTGCATTTTCAGGCTATAAAAGTGACTTTATAATTATAACCAATTGGTTTAGCCAAGTCGTCTTTTTGCGGCATTTTTAAATTCGACTGCACACATTGGCTGCTGCGATAGGGTGATGATTGGGAGAATACTTGACTTGTCAACGATGTTGTGTTTTCCAGTCGGGTTTACAGTCCAGCCTATAGGAGACAGAGAGCGCGAACCAATGAAGCTCGCCAATCACCCTATGAACTACAACAGTGATACAGTCAAATAGCTTGATAAAAACGTTTTCGTATTGTGGTACCGGTTATGAATGACAGACTGGAGTACAGCTGCATAAGTCTTGACACGCGTAGGGGCATTATTGAAGCTTTCAAAGAGGCGAGGATTGGATCAAGATTCCTCGACTAAATTGAGTCAATTGCACGACAACTTATGGGTGGCTGCACATCATTTTCATCATTTACGGAGCGCAAACCCATAAAGGATACAGAATTGAAATTGTGAGTGAATCGGAAAACCACATGATACTGCCTTGATCATATATGTGATCCCCTGTCTATCTGTTCTCTACCCTGAATCCACCTAATCTGGTGGTTTTCAACTAAATGCACATAAGTACAGAGTAAACTATTCGTGCTATCAGAGCACAACGCTGTCAACTTATGGTGATCATTTGTAGCAATGCCTCTTCTCATGCTGGTTTAGAAAGCGTCTTTTCCGAAAATGCCTATCAAATAAATCAGCGATTGTGACCAGTAATGCATTCGCCCATGCTAACTCCTGTTCAGAAAGCTTAGAGCAGAGTGAAAGTGACAGTGTACCAGCGGTTGTTGTTCCACTATGATGAATTGATATATGGATATTCTCACCAGGTTGTCTGTGCTACAGTCAAGGACGTTACGACAGAACAGTGTGTCCGTTTTGTTTGTCACGTCGAATGATCTTGTGTGCAGTCAATGGACGACAAAGACATGGGAGCACTGCAGTAGATGTTAAGCCTGCGCGTGAATGACAATAGTCCTGTTCAGAGCTAACACCACATGGTTGATTTTCATCTTACACGGAAGTGGTTTTACTAGGTGTGAGATGTGAATAATTTTAACTGGGTTTGTCGTCATTTCACCGAAGGTTAAGGCAGTTTAAAACAGATGAACATATTTCTGAAGGACATGCTTCCCAACAGCAGGCATTATGTCCCTCTCTTGTCCAAAGTTCTAATGGGTAGATATATTAATCACCCGTGGCCACATCATAAAGGAATAGCCAAACTTAATTGCCTAATTAAGTTTTACATCATCATGTATACTCCATCTAACCATAATGTATCCGAACAATTTGACATTAGTGGAACGCGCAGACTAAGTTTACGGCCTCTGTTGTTGTCAAATTTCGACCTAATTTTAGTTTAGAACATACTTTCATGGCAAATCACGTATGAATACAAATAACCAAACACTATATCGAGATACCGTGTATACATTATGTAGTGTTCCAGTGGGTGGAGTTTTGAGCATTTGCCCCGATAAGCTAGGTACGGTATACTGTCGAGTAGTTTCTGCACTCGCTGTACGGACATGAGCAGTTTCAATGCCTCTTCCAGTTGACGGGCACTTGCTAGTGTATTAGAAACATAACGAACGACTATTTGGTCCCAATCAGAAGAAGTCCTTCGATCCTTTGATCATTTAGCTAAGCAACATGAAGTATGAATCCTCAAGAATGTGCTGGCAAGTGTTTTGGATCTGTGCACACGCCTGCCCGCTCGACGTCACAAGTAGTCATATCGTTTCGCATGATACCGCGTGTAAATGTTTGATGCAAATTTCCTTTGTCCTGAATATTCTCATTCTCGTCAACTGTAGCCTTCTTTCCGGACTGGAACTGCAACAGGTGGGTGAGTTGTGACGTTTATTACGGCACTTTTCTCTGTACCACACAAACATTAACCGAGTAGAAGGTTCGGTCTGCAGTCTGTTGGGGGACACACTTCCCTAAGGGATGTTGATGGGTGTGCAATCATATCCAATCGCATTCAACCTCATTGAGAATGAGTCATACAGCAATCGGCACACGACAAGACTCTTCTTATTGAGCACCATAGAATGTTTCTATTGAACTTCTGCGATGACTATTTCAGAATAATTACTCAAATTACAGCAACTTGCAAAAAGTGACTTTTGTCTCATTTAGTGATAAAGGTGAAACAGCAAATTTGTGCTACAGCAGGCGGCGCATTACAGGTCTGAAAACCCAATCAGACTATGTTCAGACACCCACATGTTTGATAAGGTCTCACTAAGTGATCTTAAATCAATAAATCCGGATAAAAGGTAAAAGCGTATTGTTATTCACAATGTGCTGTCTTTTGGGACCACGGATAATTGTGCGGATGCACTTCATGGTTTAGACCAGTGAACGATTACAACCGTTAAACCTGGACTCTCTGGTCTCCAGGTGATAGGTGTTAATAAGCTATCTAAACCTGTTCATTTGGCACCCATACCGGCAACTAGACCCTCAAGATTGTTGTTTCTTCTACACAAAACATGATTGGTGAAGTCTTATTGGATTGGCTTACCATTTAACATTAATATTCAGATGGCACGAGGTTGCACGCAGCCCGACCTCATAAAACCGAATCAGATATTCATACGTTATATAGTGCTTCGAAGCTATCGATTAACCGAAATAACTCTATACATTGTAGTGTAGCTACATCAGTCATTTCAACTATACAAACAAACGTCGAGATGCAACCGTCATCTTAGTTTGAGACGGTGGCACAAACACCGAGATAGCAGAGGCCAACCAGCTTCCCAGAAGGGGAAATATACAAATCTAAGCAACCGAGATTGCCTGAAACCGTACAATGCACTGTGCATTTTAACCAATCAACCAGTTTGATCTACAAACATCCATCTGCCTCGTTGGACAAAGACCGCTTACTTGATGTCCTCATGCGTAAGCCGACCTCTGCAGACTTCTCAGCGATTTTACACACCAGAGATTGACTTTGACACCATTGAGGTTCATGCCAGACCCAATACATCGGATGTTGGACTTTACAATGCAGTTACAACCTCTCACTCGGCGGAAGATACTGGAAGTTTCACAAGGGGTGGTCTCTCAGAACCCTCCAAGGATAAATTGTATTCTATTCAACGAAGAATGTATGATTAATTACTTGCAAGGTAATTCTCTTCTTGGTTGTGGTGACCACGGAGTCATTGTATTTCCGTTATTACGTGCAGTGGAGATGTTTCACAAACTCCAAACTTCATGAAGAACGTTTGCAAGGCGGACTGAATATCTCTGACCAAAGAATTTGCCGGTATGTATTTATCTGATACCCCAGCGTACTCTTCAGTTGAGGATTACTAACAGTTTATTGTAGATGTTATTAGTCCGAATATGTTCGAGACCGACTCAGCATTCACAACTTCAGAACAACTTGTGGGCAACCGACAATTTGTTCTACTGATAACGCCGCACTCCGAACACGGAAGCTTTATCAGGTCAGCTAATTCGGTTTCAAATTTGGTGGCATTTGAGGCAGGGTGAACAACTATACGAAACGGAAGACAACACGTCACCGACCAAGGGTACAGAGTGAGGGATCAATACTAGGTTGGGATTGCTCTATACACGTAAACAACAATAAATAAGTGAAATCGATGTGGTCTGTCACATAGTTCGGTCAAAAAGTCAATTGTTTCTTGAGGAAATTAAATGTGTTAAGATGGTCGTTTCTTCCGGCCATCAGTAGAAGTAAGTTTAGTCGTTTCGAGAGGGGAAGCCAAGTGCCAAAATGTTTCGCCTTGCCAGCTCTGTTTACAACTTATTCAGACGCTATGTTTAGTAACGTTGATAGGTGCCTATTAATTAGATAACCCAGAAGACCCGGGCACAAGACCCATTTCAGCGCTGCGCAAGATAATTGCCGACAGTAAGAAGATCAACTTGGATCACGTAGCAGTTGGAGAGAACTGGAGAAACATATACTGAGTACTCTATAGTTTGTAACCAAGTAATAATGGCTGTGATGGCCAGCAAATGTCTGTATCTGCAATGTTTGATCAACAATCTTAGTGCAGATCACATTATTGTCGCCTGCCTCAAGGGTCATGGACAGTTCGATTGATGACCAATTGTATAAGCATTTCCTTGGATTTACATTGCTGTCTGAAAGTCCACACGGATTTCCAAAGGCAGCTGATGAAGGTAAACCAGTTGATGTGGTTTTTCTAGACTTCTCTAAGGAGGACCCTCAAGTAGACCATTTAACGCACCGTGTGTGTCGTCGTACTTATGGTGTAGAAAATCCGCCAATCCTGCGGTTCATCGATTACCTTCAAGATCACTGCCTTGGTTTCAAAAGAAACGGGACATTTTCAGATCGGAATCGCGCGTCCAGCTGTGTGCCACATGGTTTCATACTAGAGCCTTCGCTCTTTAATCTGTTTGCATTCGAACTTCCACATATTGTTAATTCCTAAAATCTGTTGTATAGTGGACAGTGTAAGTGAAAGTGAGAAACTGCAGAGTGATTTCAGCATAATGTATCGCTAAGTCACCAATAACCGCCTCCCAGTTAACACGGCTACCTGTGAAGTAATGCATCTCCGTCATTCTGACAACAGAGCTTACTTTATGGGAAGCAATAAAGTGGATACAATACGAGCGAACGTGGTTTGAACACGATCGTCCTAAGTAACCTTAACCTCAACAGGGCCTCAGTTGGCAAGACAGTCAGCTGGGCACTTGGGTTATCCATCAGTCTGTTTGAACGATTTCACTCAGGTTGTTTCGCCATTATTCCCAATTTGACGGAGCACATCCATCTTCAGCTGCCTACCCAAATTTGTCGTCGCCATCTCGTGAAGGGCATCATTCTTTTTGAGAAGATAAAGCGCAGAGATACGAAAATGGTTGCGAGATAGAGTCCTCTACTTTACTAGGATAGGTCGTGCAAACCTGGGTATTTCACAGTGCACCACGGACATATTGGAAAAGCCATCACTCTGGGAACTTCTGCCTACCGTAAAATCCCATACAAACAATGTTTGTCTAACGTAAATATTCATCGGAGGAGTAACTTGTTAAAATTTTAGCGCCAAATACGCCGTTAAGCTCACAGTGAACACTCTTTCAGCATTCAAGTTTATTCAATCTGGAACAACTCACCAGAGTCTGCTGTAACTGTGAAATCAGTGGTTGGTTTCAAGCACAGAATTGATGCCCACATTCGGAACATCAAATCGAGTGTTCACATAACTTGACATCCGAAACAATCGGGGTGGAATGAAGACACCTTCGACCTGTCGGTGTTGATGCTAGCCAGATGATGTTTGCCTCGTGTTGCAATACGATTATCGTATGCTTGATAGGCACTGGTTCGGTTTCTATTTCGTTCATTATCCTCTGACATTGTTTTTCGCATTCTTTCTATAACTAAACCTCTAAAAGTGAAAAGGTCATCGGACTTGACTTCACGTTCCAGCCCACTTAACGCAGATTCAGATACACATGAGCGCTCTCATGTTCTAAATTTTTTATAAATCCGATTAATTCTTTGACGGTCCCCCTCTGAAAACAAAGTTGACTTTGAAGTTCGAATAGTTAGAGTGCAACGTGGCTATGTAATCCGATTTCCGCCCTTCTTTTTATAGGTGTTATGAAGATGTCATTATCAGAAAGAGCGTAACTCGTTCGAATAGTTTAAAAACTGAAAAGATATTTCGTTACTAAGGTTTATCAGAAGTTATTCATATTTCTAAGAAGGACGTCCGAATCCTATGCGATAGACAGTAAACCACCAATCGTAATCCCATCTTGTTCAAGTACTGCAACCCGAAGACTCCCAGCATCAACGATCGTGCATCAGAGAACATAACATACGAACACGTGCGAACAAGTTCATCACCGTAACTGAAAACAGTTTTACGCAGTGGTTGTATTAGTCCCTGACCAATCAATCAGCGTTTCAATTTGAACATCACTCACAATTGATCGCAGCTGTCGC
>LUCH01002259.1:0-79053 GCA_013368495.1 Paragonimus heterotremus | reverse complement strand
GCGACAGCTGCGATCAATTGTGAGTGATGTTCAAATTGAAATAAACAAAATCCCCGACTACTCATCAGCAATCAGCGTTTGCTGGAACATCTACTTTGTTTTCACACATCCGTTCAGAGTATTGCAAGCTTCCATTGCTAATCCAGGCGATTATGCACCTCTCCCTCCATCTTTTACAATCACCTGTTACTGTTGAGCCACTATGGCATGCTGGTCGGCTGCCTTCTTTCAAGTTGTTTCCTCTCTGTAATGTCTAACTGAACGACAATTGCCCTATATCCTGAAACCGCCAATGGTCGAATACAATCACATGATTACCAAACTTACAAATCTTGATGATTCCACTGTGTTAGAGTGCGTAGACTGTGACCGCCCGACTGAGGCCTTACGGAAATTCAACTAGCCAGTCTGGTACACTGCCCGAGAGGAATATATGAAGCAGTCACCAAAGGGCCTGCGCCCATAACATTTCAAGCAGATCTACCTAGTCAGTGTGTATCCAGTGGCTTGTCCGTTTCTTCTTTCATTTGACACCTTTCTTATTACAAGATGAACTTCTTCCTTGTTGCTCTGAGAGGTGGCACGAACCCTAATGGAATCAGATAATGCTCATGACCGTTGTGAATGAATAAACAATGGGATCAAATGCTAGTCATCCGAAAAGATATAAATCAAATCATACATGATAACTGCTTTCGCATTCAGACGACTTTTCAACCAGCCGCTTTGGAAAAAGGCGCTGGATTCGAGTTTAACCCATATTAGGATTAGTCAGCTATGCATCTCCTCGCTACTATCAAGATTTGAACATAGTCCCACGTTTTGTCAGGGCAATCTTGTTGAAAACTGCATTATCAGGCTCATATCGGACAGGCCCAATTATCACGTCCAAGCTTTCAACCACATGACAAGGATATGAACAACACAAAACTTCTAACGAAAACGACACCTAACCGGGTGATGCTATCCTACAGTTCTGATTGTGCTCCAGTAACGAAATCACTCTGTCGCTAGCCACATACATAAGACGCGCAACATATCCACTTGTGGACAATTCTTCAAGTAGCGTTGCCAGTAAACCACCTCAAGATGATTGCGAAATATCATCGTGATTAGGGCCAATAACGATCACAGCGCTGTCAAAACCTCGCTCAGTGTTAAGAGTTCGAACAGAGGTTAGGTGTGTTTTCCGCACCTGACATGAGACAAATCTTTCCAACAGTACACCATCGTATACAGTAATCCGGTTTGAGGGACGATCGTAGATGGCCTTAGGTATATTACCACACTCTACGGGCTCTTTCAGTCAAAGTACAAGTGCTTAGAAGGTGAACCATCGCTTCAGGCTTTGACATCGTTGTTGCTGGGTCTAATGAAATATGTCACTTGTAACGTTCACTGAAGTGAGCACACTGACAGTTTTCATCGGAGGTACCAAAAATAGCCTGGAATTATTGCAAATAAATTTTGAGGAACCACTGTTCTGATCGTTTGTTTAAACGAAGGTTAACATCCATCTCAACGCTTTCATTCATGCTTCAGCACATCACATATTTTCCGTCTCTACTGAGCTAGCAGCTGCAGCTAATACACTGAAAATAAACTTGTGAAATGTAGAAGAAAATCTAGAACCTAGCTGCAATACTGTGAACGTCTTGTCATTTGGGTACCAGCCTACCCTGGCTCTATTTGGGCTGGACGCCTTCGAGCGCTTAGGCAACAGAGACAATAGCAGAAAAGTCCACTTAGAATCTGCTCATAATCGTCTAAATTTAACAGCTGTCCTCTCGCCAGTTAGAATATTTTCCGACTAACGAGCTTGATATCTTAAATCATGCCAACCAATGAGCTCCCTTGTCTGATAAATCACTTGCTTTCCTTTTCACAACTAGGGGTACGATGATCTGCTACCTCCTTCAGCTCCGTGGATTTGATGTTCGCTTTCTCAGTCCAATTTTACATTATTCCATTTCGTAATCCCTCGTAGAACGAGCCAGTATACACTTACAGTGAAGTTCTTTTTACTTTCAGCAATTCTCTTTTCCCAGGGAGATCTTCTATTGAAGTTTCATTATTTTTTATGGTGCTTTTTGATACTTACTCCCAAGCTGACAATTTGCAACCGGTTTCGGAGAGGTGAACATCTTGCTTTCCTACTAACCTATCATCGGCCTAACAGCAGTGACCGACTTTATTACAAGAGCACTCACTCACCCGCTTTCTGATATTATTCTTTCATGTTTGTGTTAGATTACGGGTGTGTGGGTGGAACAAGGGGTGGCGCCGCGCAAGCACTTGTTTTACATAGGTATTCTTCGACTCCGGTTACTATGACGGGCTAATCGGGAGACGAATCCTGTCAGTCGTACGATCCATTAACCCTAACAGCAGGTACAAAACGAGACTCTAGTGGATCTATTACAACAATTACTTTGTTACATGCCTCTATCGTAAAACAGGTTTCATAAGACTGGTAAATAAGCTGATGTTTGACCCAATTCAGAACACTGTCCGGAACCGTAATCTCCGATGTTTTTAAGTGTTTGGTCGAAAAATAAGCTATTTACTCTGGTGTACTGATGGCGGTTTGTACATTGTTTTTTCTCCAGCGTGATACCAAAACAGCAAGCAGACGAGTCAGTGAGCAAAAAAACTTAAGATCGATTTCTGAACGTCACTTCCGGTCAGTCTTGTGAACAGATGATAATTTTATGAACAGATAGAGATAGCCAGATCCGTCACATGAAGCTTCCACAATTCACGGTGTTTTTCCAATGCAAACACTTCACACAATAAATCCACTGCTGCTGAAGATGTGGGCATTAAACTGTACCAATCTGACGAACACCAAAACCGTCCAAACCACAACAAACGAATATATCCAAAGTACCAGCCAGGTCATATGGTTTGTAGGCATAATGTAGGTCTACAGGTCTATGGTGTCTAGGCAGAAGATGAGCCATATTCGTGAGTAATAACGTTACGTTAAAATTCACAATAGTTTATATTTATAGCTTTGATTTATGCAGTGGTTACTAAGCTCAGCAGAGCTTCTATCTTACCAATGCCGATTTTCCACTGATTTCAATGTCATCAGATCTCAAGTAGAATTTGGTTTCCAGTCTTCCAGGTGTACTTCAAGATAGAATTATTATAAATCAGCGTCTCGACTTAATTGTGTTTGATTGTGCAGTTGAACTTGAAGGGCGAGACTGCCGAAATGAATGCTTTTGTAAAACATTGTGAGCTATGGGACAGCGTTTTAGAATGTTTTAATTTGAACAGTCAGTATGTTAACTTGTTGCTTGTTGGCATATTGAATCGCTACCTTCTACGGCATTTAAAAAAGAGCATCTTCAGGAGGAGTAAAAAAAACCACAAGTACTGCATAAAGTGCTGGTCAACTTCTAAGAAACAGAGTTAGAGAAGTTCAGTAGGTTGGTGGGAGGCCGAAATACATTCCGTAGAGAATTCCTATGAATGCTACATAAATAAATTGTGCCGCAACTCTGGTGACAGACTAAAAGGGGGATCTGTTGAGCTGTTACTGTTAACAACACAGCCTTGTTGCATTTACTGATGAAATAAGACTTGCCGTTTGCAGATGCAAAAGATTTTTTGACAAAGACACGATATGATAGTAGCGACTGTTTGCTGTTTTATCCCAGAAATCCTTTTGGAAACCACCCAACAACTCCGAAACAGTCACCTTAGAATGTTGCATTGTTGCTGACTCGTTTTCTAGTTATAAAGCCCCCAATCGGGTTGACGGTTTTAGATGGGTTTCCTCTTCAGTTCATACACCAACTCAGGGACTTTGTTTGTCATTCACATGGTAAGAATGGTCACATTCAGAAACATTGCAAAAGAGGCACTGTAACTCCCCTGAATATAGAGATATGGGTTATAGTACACAATCCACTCCGGTCTATACACCACAGACGGCATGTGGGGTGTTACGATTTTTCACTGGTGTACCACACTTCAATCCTAGGCACAAATTCGTCGCATCACTGATGCGGAATGCAGCGTGTCCATGCTCTCAAACGTTGTTTAGAGTTTGATAAGCCCACTAGCTTTTATGAGTCTAACGGATCTCGAGGTTCAGGGCAGACCTGCCTGTAAAAACCACGTTAAAGGTGTGATATATCAAAACGACACCGTCCCTAGATCTACAGTGAATTCAAAATGTAGACGCACACATATTTAACTTGATTGAGAGGGCAACCATAACGGAAAAATATAAACAGTGGAGAACCTTTTTAAGTCGCGTGTGCGTGTGTCCCCAGAAGATATGAACTTTCATACCGGTTAAGGTCACATGATTTAAGTCTCTTAACTTCACTGGAAATTCCCAAAGATTACAAGATCTTTCATGATTTTGTGATCAATGGCAGTAGAACGTTTCCTTTGCGCTGAACGCTAGTGATTTATGCAGGACGTCAATGATGCAGTCTAGACTTTGCCGACTAATTGCTAGCCTCTTGTACAGTATGAAGAGCATAAAGGTAACTCTCACTAGGTTGAAAACCAAGAATGGACCGGCCTCATTAAAGCGCCGTATTCTGTTACGTGGTCCTACTGGGGAGGATTTTTGATTTTGATCTCAATGAAAGGTGATAGCGGATTCTGAGGGAGTACGGAGTGTGTCGAATGACGTTGTGCTCGAGACCAAGAACAATTACGACGACTATAGCAAAGCAGACAGATTTCATGACATTCTCGTACGCGCTGAACCACTTTCTCGTGGTGCTGACTGGGCGGTCTCGGTGCAAACCTTGAGTGGCTAAGAGTCCAGCAATTCCAGAGAGCCCTATCATTTCTACCTGGTTTTAATCGTACTGGTTACACTCGATCAAGACAGTGAGATTACCCCCAACACCACCGTGCAGGCAACTACCAGCACACAGGATAGGCGAGCGGAGTACACCTGTTCAGAATGTGGCCAGATTTGCAAATCGAACGCTGGCTTGTCGGCGCATATTCGTATGCATCGATGCAGGAATGGTCCAGTGCAAGAAGTGGACACCCAGTCTGTCACAGTCTTTGACTGTGCCAAATTTTGACTGCGGCTATCCCACTACAACTGGTTTCAGTCAACACAGAAGGCATGCACATCCCGTCGAACGCAATCATGAAAACCGTTGAATTCAACTGGTCTCAGCAAGAATCGGCTTCTCTCATCAGATGTGCCGATGCACTGGCTCTGTTGTGCCCCACTCGACAGGAACTTCACTATCGGCTCCTGTCACATTTTCCAGATCGTACTTTGGAGAGCATTCAGACTCGTTTGTATACGCTGAACTGGCAGAGGAATACTGTTCCCGCTGCCGATGCAACCCCCGTCTCACAGACTAACACGACATCGGATATTGGGTCCCAAGCTGCTGATTACTCCGAGTGGTTTATCTGTTTGATCCAAACAGTGATTACCCAACTGAAGTTCAATAGCGAGACCCTTCTACACAGTGATGAATCACTAGCTATTGCTCGCGGTTTTTAGGCAGGCCTTTCCACAATGGTACAATCCAGACTGCCGTTGAACATGCGCGCCTCATTAGCTTTTCTGAGTACCTGGGGACTTGTCACTCGAGGACGTGACCACGAAGGAGATACAGAGGGCTAACTATGCAGCGATTCAAACACTGTACCACCAACGTAAGAAAGACACTGCGTTTGCAGTTTTTTGGCAGCTGGAGAACTGCCCATAAGATAAACCGCGACCTTCCAGACAATTCCAACGAATACTGGTCCGAGGTACTATCGACTTATCCGCACGTTGATGGGCGACCATCTCGCACGATTCTGCCTCCGGACTTGTCTCTGGTCGACTCGATCACTGGAGAAGAAGTATCACGCACCTTGAAACACATGGGAAACACCGCTCCAGGTTTGGACAAATTGTTGCCCGAACGTTTGAAGCGCATGAAAGTTGGTACCTTGACCGGATACTTCAACCTGTTCCTGCTAACCCAAGGTTGTCCAATCCACTTATGCAGCCCTCGCATTACGCTTGCATCCAAAGTAAACAATCCTTCATCTCCCACCCAACTCAGAACTATCGCCCTATCTTCAACCTTGATGCGCTGTTTCCACAAGATATTGGCCGATCGTCGGAGTACGCGTTTGCAAACTTCCGCTCTCCAGTTTGCGCTCCTATGCCGTGACGGTTGCATCGAGGCGACCTCCCTGCTTCATGCGCTGCTTTAGAACCCATGTATCACGTCTTCAAGTCTGTACGCGGCTTTTATCGATGTATCCAAAGCGTTCGATTCTATCTCACAAGATTCGATTATCAGATCGGCCCGAGCCTTCGGTGCACCTCCACCTCTGACACATTACATTGCTGACTCCTACAGGAATGCCTCCGTCACGCTCAATTGCTCCGTTCTCCGATACCAGCGTGTTATTCGCCAGGGTGACCCACTGTCCCCGCTTCTATTCATCATGGCAATGGATGAGGTGCTGACGCTATCTCGATCGGAGCTTGGCTACCAGTTTCAGGACACACCGGTTAGCGGTTTTGCCTACGCCGACAGTCTGATTCGTCTAGCTGAGAATCCCACGCGTCTCTCTGAGAAGCTTGCAGCCGCCGCTAGTGACCTGGAACTATCCGGACCGAAGATCAACACACAGGAAAATAATCTTATGGTCATCCGCGGTGACCAAAAAGACAGCTCGGTCATTATCTCTAACGAACCTATTCACTTCGGTCTGGAAATTATCCACTCATTAAGCGCCTCTGACACAGTGACCTATCCGGGCATCCCGTTTGCCTGGAAAGATAAAGCATTCACTAATCATCGTCTGCAACTTCGTACGATGCTGGAAGAAACCACCAAGGCGTCCTTGAAGCCACACCAACGTCTTGAACTCTCGAGTCATCATCTGATCCCGAAGATGAATCACTCATTAGTGCTGAGATGAGTCCACCGTAACACGCTGAATGCTATGGACTGTACGATTCGCCAGTTTGTTCGGCAGTGACTCCGCCTTCCTAAAGACACACCAATCAGCTACATCCATGCCACAATTCGTTTGGGCGGTTAAAAAATTCTAAACCCGTTTGTTATATACAGCACAAATAACTTTTCGTCATATGACTGTCCCATTAAGGCTTATTATTCTTGTGAGAGGGTTTGTCGACTGTTCGCTGTTACTAGCTACGTAGCGTCTCACCTTTGACAGACAGCTTGTTTTCACATTCACTTCTTTACATATCTGTTGCTTACTTTTGATGTCACCGTTTTTTCCTCCCTTGAACGAAGATGTGTATAATGCTCTTCTAAATAAACGATTTGGTAGCAATAGTAGTAGTAATGAGAATGGGTCTGCCAACATAAGTGTTCTACGGTGCTATTAGCCACATCCTTCATGGACTGTTCAGGGAACTGGTGTACAAACATGACAGCACATAGATGAACTAGCGTGACCAGCAAATGTCAAATGTCTGGATTATACGAACCATAAAATCCAGGTAAAAGAATATGCAACCTTTGGATTCATCACTGGTCATAACTAATGCCGACCTGATTCAGCTTGATACTTACCATTAGACAACATGATTAAGTGCAAATATCAGAGCAACCTCCGGTCAGTTACAGAACGATTAGATCAATAATTCTGATTTAAGTAGTATCTTACCGTAAGTTCTCTGTCCCCTTCCTTTAGTCAAGTGGTGGACGACTGACCGTGAGCTGTCACGAATATGACTGGATGTAGCTTACCGAAGATTAGCAGATGCTGATGTCGCTCTCGTTATCAAAGTACACGTAATTCCTCGGGAATAGTTTGAAGTCAAGTCTGTGTTGAAGCGAGATTATTCCACGGTAACCTGCATTTTCAGATAGTCGGACAAGAGAAGGAATCCTCTCAGAAACTGAAGAAAACCTCGGCTGTAGTATGAGCGGCCTGGGGATTGTATAGTTGTGTATACAGGTTCTGGTTATCAGACTTTACAGTAAATATTCAGAAGTGGCTTGCTGCACTAGCAGCCTATGAATGCAAAATTGTTCATCGGCCATGAAAGTAAGTTCCGCCTGCTGACTTGTAAAGTCTAAATTCCCCTAGGACTGTCGTCTAGTGTTTCATTCCAGTTCTGTGTCCCGAGAGACGCTACAAAAACACACCCCGCAATATATTAAACACTATTATTAAGACTTAAGAAAGGGTCACAAATGCAAGCACGGAAGAGATTTTCCAATTCGCGACAAGTCGAAGAAATGTTTTGAATATAGCCGGACGGAGGAGTTTCCACGAAAATTGATCAATATTGGTTTTTGACAACCGTAAGGTGGTAGTAATTTTGCTTCCAGTAAGGAAAGTTGGGTACGATGCCAAGATAATGAGTATGGATATGAATTGTAGAAACTACCATCAGGAAGTTAAAATGTGGGGCAAATAACAGACTCCCTAAGCTCATGACGCACTTACAAGAATGCATACTGACTCCTGTTGACTATTTCCCAACGAGTAGCTCAATTTCTCGCTAGACCATCGTTACTTCAAATGGCATCTGGTCAGCACAGTTCATTATCATGCGAAAGTGCTTCAGCTATTAGAACACAACAAGGATTATGATCACTGATAACGGATAACGGTTTTGATCCGTCAGACTAAAAGCCCGACTCAAACATCTGTCTATGGCACCAGTCAATTTAGGTTCTAATGGTTGGAAGAGAAACCTGAACTAAATTGTTATATGTGCTACCACTTCTGTCAAACAGATGAAGCTATCTGCTCTAGATAATTGTGCTGAAATCCCGTTCTACTTATCGGTTGTCCAAACCACAGTGCAATAAACAATTTAGCTTTAGACCAGTCTTATATCGCTGTAAAATTCAACATCAAGCTTGGACGAACAACGGTACTGGGACTTTTGTTTGGCAACTATATGAACAGATTCTATTTTCAGCTTGTTATACACCAAAGATAAACACAGATTTCTATACTGCTATAAGAATTCCGTTAAAACCCTGAATGACAAATACACATTCTAGTCAGTTCAAGATTTGCTCCTTGCACTGATCATTCAAAGTTAAGCGCAATGCTTAGGGCTTTCTGAAGTATCTACTTCCGAATATTGCCATACTTTCATACACAAACTCATATTGCATTCTCAAAATGCGACATATTGCAAAGCTTAAGAGAGTCCTACACCGCGTTTCAAAGTTAGACATCCCTGTTTCCTCCTGTGATTGACGGATAGAGACGACGTGGTTTACTTCATCTATGCAACCAGCTCACATGCCATTCTGGTACGTCGATGGTGCAGGTCATTAATCGCCATGGTACAACGGTTCAGTAACAGAGCCAAACTGAACTCCGGGTTGACGTCGGAATTCCTACTGAAGAGATCGACAGTCTAGAAGTTGACCTGGAAGTGTTTTCAGAATAAGCAACATACGTGATTCCAAACATTCGACCATAAGTCATTTGCTGAGATACTAGAAGGTCTGCTCGTTTGGTCAGTCAACAATAAGGTAAGCTATAGGCTAGCAGAATGGCGGTCATTTGGTGAACGTCACTGCTTCCTAGAACACAACATGGGTTTGATTGTCCAGCGGCCGAGCGGGAACATTGACATTACCGGAATGTATCTCGGTCGAACCACTTCCCAGCCACACCATATTCTTGAGGAAAAGCGTTGCAGCAAAATTCATTGCAGTGTATGGCTATTGCTTTACTTTGTATGAAACTAAGTTCGGCCAGGCCTTTGATATCCAGTAAGTCAGTAATTGGAGGTGTAGCTAGCACACAAATTGTTATCAAGGTGCAAGTGGGATGCACGAAGGACCGGTTGGAATATACTTTCTGTCATGATGTTCATTGAAATTAGGTATGTTTCAGGGTTAGTACAGTTTGGTAGATGGGACTTTTGAAGGCTTCGTTCGTGCGACGAATCTATAAGATGGGACCGGGATAGACAAAACACAAGATATTTTATAATACTGGTATATCGGAGACTGGGACATTTGAGTGTACTTATCTATACTTTCAAATCAAAATACGGTGACTAAGGTCAATCTTGATGACAAAACCACAAAAGTGGCTTTGATTCCGTTGTGCTGTAACATAATTTGATTTTCAAAAATTTCATTGGATTACATTAGTATAGAAGGTAACCTTGGCTTGGTTTGAAATTTAAACGGGTCTGTTTCACTAGAAATACTTCACACAGTGTAAACAGCCTTTTAAAGTAATTGACTTACTCTTGTGCCACTGATAGCCGAAGGGTTTACATCTCCGGCTGCCTCGTTCCACTTGATCCACAGCTCCTAAAATAGGTAACAGGAAAACCAGCGTGTCTGATAAGCTATCTCGTCGTACACAGAACCACCTTCATCACGTGGTATTGACGGTAAATCATTAACCTCGGAGAGTTCACTATGTACAACTAGTGAATATATTGTGTTAACATACGTTTATGATCATATACTTGTGCAATTAGTGTTGTGAGGCATGAACGCGGATGGTGAAACGGTTATTTATTCGGGAAAGCAACTCATGAGTTATGCGTCTAAACATGACAGCAAACAAAACACTCGTATGCGTACGGAACTGGGCCCAGACCGTCATGGTTGCCAAAGACGCCAATGTTCAGCTCCTTGTTTTGTTTGAAAATGTCTGAAGTAAGTCACACCTCCTTATATGACAAGCATCAGTTAGAAATAATGTAACTCAAAATGCCCTTCCATGAACAATCTTTGAGAGAAACAGTACAAATTAAGCAATATTGTTGCATTCAGTGCTGATTTAGAAAAAAATCTCAAGAACCACGCACAATGTGATCTTTGAACGGTGAACTATGACCAACCCTCAATAATAGATAGGACAGAAGGTATGTGCTGTCAACGCTGACCTGCTTGCGCACTCACCACAAAGGTGACTTACTAATAAACATAACGCCATTTATATCAAGCTACCAGTAAATGCGACTTCATCTGTCACAAGTGTAGTGGCTCAGTTACCGCACTGGTCATAACTCCGTTGAGAGGTCATCTCTTTCTTGTAGTAATAGAGTAAACGAGATTCGAAAAATCGGATTCCACAATCCACATCATCATTGTACCGTAGTTGCAGAGGTTGGTCACTCTCAGCAGTGATGGAAAACATAGACTGAAAAGAAATGTAAACAATCTTGGAAACATAATGGTCTGGCGCAAAAATGATCCATCCACTGATCCTTAAGTACCAGCGACTGAATGAACGTGCTTATGAACGATTCCACTCTTTAAGTTGAAGAAACCTGCAATTAGCAGTAAAACTCCCGCAAGAGAACGGAATTACATTGTAGCTGAGTTTGATTTAACAGAATGGATGATCAGCAACTTGTGCGTATTCAAACTTCAACAGGGTGGTGACATTCTCTGTACAAACTTGCATAGCGAGTCTTCGTAGGGAATGAGGGGAATGGTTAATTGACGTGTGCAAACAGTCCATGAATTATGTGATAGCTAACGACTTGAGAATATTGTTCATTGCGACCAGGCTGTAACACTGTATCGTTATAATAATCCTGTTGTGCAGCAAACATGCAGCATTCCCTAACGCCGACCATAGATTGTTCGTTGTGTAGCGATTGTGTAAATCTAAGTACGGTCCGGAAGCAAGAACCAATTAATAATGCGTTCCTCTTTAGGTAGTCTATAGTACGCTTAAGGATTGAGAATGGTTTTGACGGCATCTCAACTCTAGTTAAGAAGACAATTCGATTTTCAAACATTCTGCATTGCAAAGCTGTTCTACTGACCATAACACCCCTTAACGTGTTCATACTACTTGAGTATGGCCAGAATAAAATGCAATACTTCTCAAGAAGAAGCAATTTCGCTTAAATCTTTTGTGTAAATTCTCCGGATGGCAGTTCTGTCTGGGCCGAATACTTTATTGTAAATCACTGTCGTGTACGTCATAACTCTTAGACTATTCGACTAGGTCTACGTGAATATCGAGTATATCGCAATGTATGCAATAGATCGTGGCATACTAAATCTCACCGATTCACTCACATTACATAAATCTTGAAAAGCTTTCGTGAGGTTTGTAATGTTTATATCATTCTTTGGCGGGCCTTCCAACGCCTGTAACCGTTCAAAGCGTTCTTCGAATTTTGCACAAATCGACTTTGTCTGTTGTATTCTGTTCAGCTGGTCAACTGTGTTGTGTGGTGGATGGGCGGTCATCTTGAACAAGCGTCTTCTGAATTCCTAAAGGTAACGTCAATTGAAGTCATTCTTGATGAAAATAAAGGTCTAAATGCAAACTAATATGGCATGTTGACATCAAGGATTGTTCAAGCCAAATTAAACTTACTACCAGAGCCTTCTGAAACTCTTCTTTGGCATTCTGGCGAGCGATTTCACGACATATAATGGTGGTGGCCAATTCGTGCAACGCGTCCAACTGTCGATGCACACGCTCTGTGTCCAGAGACTCATCACCGTTCAATCCAGCCTGAATTCCTCGTAGACCTATCTTCTCTAATGGTGTGACAAACGGTGTGGCTGTGTCTCTCACTTTCTGCTCCAGACGGCTAATAAGGTCAGCCAACTGTCTCCTTTTAGCCGATGACTTGAGGTCTGTAACACATGAACCGTTTACCGTGTGCGTTGTTTGAGGCTTCGAGTGGAACGTGAATGGCAAAAGAAAGGTATGATAATCAGTTAAGAGACAAGCTCGAAGTCACGTGTCATACAGTACAGTTATCATTCCGGTACAGCTATCTAAACTGTGAAACATCTTTAAACAAAACTATTCATATGTAAATTGTGGGCGGTAAAAGAAGTTAATCGATAATGGCATATTGCATTCTGTATATTAATATCAGTCACTCATTCTACAGCATGGTTGTTCAACAGTTTTAGGTGATTGCATTCAACAGTCATTACGGGCTGTTCAGTTGATCGCAAAGAGAGTAGTTTCGAAAGTTGGGTTTGAAGCTTATTAATAGTGATTCTATGATAAACATACAAGACAGTTGCAAGATTTACCGAGCAAGCGCTAATGCAGCCAGGAAGGAAAGATGCGCATCTGAACTGGACTGTGTCAGTACGCACCAACTAGATGAACAATAAGCTATAACTCAATTACATTTCAGTTCTCCAGCCACAAGCGGTCCCCCTAGAAGTGTTGACCGGGCGGATAACAGCTCCTGTTCGTAACGCGAACGACTGGCGGTATGATCTTCTGTTCAGTCAAGACAAGTTAGAACAAGGACCAAACCGGTTATGGAGTGTCAGTTTGAGACTGAACATCAGGAAGCATTACAAACAACATTCCGGATACGCAGCTTTAACCGGTGAAACCGACAGTCTGTGGCTGACTGCGTTGATCTACGCCAACAGGATGTGAGTAAGCTGCACATCAATCATGCAAATCTTCTGATAAAACGGTTGAACAGTGCGTTTGATAAAGCGCCTGAATACTTAACTTTGTCGTCCGGTATATTTCTTTCATTTGTACGGCTCGCTTTCTCGAAAGTTTGCACTGAGTATTTTGACAGTGGACTGCACTACGACCTTGTTGCTTTGATAATAGTTAACCATACAGTTTGGACCTCACACAGGTTCTTCACATAACTTCGTATAACCCGCTCATTTACGACTTTGGAGGAAGTAGTCATAGTTGCATAAGTTTCTGCATAAGCACCATGCGGTCCTCAAGACAATTTTGCTGTAGGGTTTTGGTCATCAGCGCTGTTAACTTTGCTTTCGACGTGATCAAACCTAGCTCTCTGTCCTATGTTTGTAACTGAATAGTGTTTTCTTGACAATGTGGTCAAGTAAAGCGCATACGCATAACATGATAACTATAGGTTAAATGGTGATGAGCTAGTGTGAAACAGTCGTTGACCGAATGCCGCCGCATGAATACACTAATGAGACAGAAATCATTAAGTGATTAAGTAAGCAGCATATGATTAACACCAAACTAGGACGGATGGCCAATTCGCATCCCGTTTATAGATACACTGAACCTAATCTAGGCAGTATATAAGTAGGTATAACGAGAATGCTGAAAGCAGAAACGGTCGACAAAATAAATTTACACAGATGTTCTGTCTGTAACCGACCGAGATAGGGATTAAATGTGTGTCACTTAGACCGTATGACCGTTTGTTATAAACGAAAGGTCATCGGCGTTCTTTACTGAATTGCATCCACGGGTGCGAGTTTACTGCGATTTTCAATTCCTGACGTAGAATCGATGACCCACGCAGATATGTCAGTTGACTTTCTCGGAAACTTGAAATTATCGTCTACAAGTTACACGTAAAATCCGGACACACGAAAATTCCCACTGTAGTCATAAAAAAATACTGTGTGGCGAACAAGCTCGTTTTCAGTGATTCATCATCGGGCTAAATACACCACCTTTACATTACGAACTTTAAAAGGGAATCATTAAACGGGGTAAAGGAGGAACGGGTGGTTATGAGGTCAGTCAGTTCAATGTCACTCTGCAATCAAGTATCCACTTGAACCGTGGGTGTTGACAGGCTAACAGGGTGTGGGGTTGGTCATAGCAGATCCAACGCCTAAACAAAACGTTTCTGAACGTACAGGGGTGGGTTAAACAGGCGAATTCCGATAGCTTCTACTGTAGACAAAATCCTACGCCTCACTGCCCTCAACCGAATGGCTTCAACTGGGTAGGTTAAGCGAAATGCATCCGTCACATTAACACAATGACTGGAATCCACCAAGTGCGGTAGTATGGCCCTGTTGACAGATTTCGTTATTCCACTATTGAGCCAAGCTGGGTGGTGTTTCCGGACCCGTTCAGATGAGCTGAACAATTGACTTTCATACGTACAATATTCATACAAAATAGCTACCCGGAGAGCTATCCTACAGCAGAGCTAAGCTAGGTGGTGTTTCGGACCCGTTCACATAAGTGCCTGGTCGTGCGGCCAACATATCTGGTTCCACAGGAACAAGTGAATGAGTATACACAAAATGAGGCTGCGGAAAAAGGTACTTTTTCTTTTAGGTGTGGGCACAAATCCGGATTGGATGTAAAGTGGACACGTTCGTTAGCAGCATAATATGTTGCACTAACTACCCTTACGAACCCACGTGTAATAGTTCCAGCTAGCGTGTCACTCTTGAAGGGTAATCTGATGTGTACAGTTTTCCTTTCCGCTTGATATAGCTGTTCCCTTTCATTCTGTTGCAGCATTCATTTTGTACCGGTCGGGACTTAACTGCGGGTATAATCATTAATATCTGACAAAGCGTACACAACATTCTCTCGCATCCGACGTGGATATGGTTTGGGTGCGTTCAATGCTGTTAGTGAACTCAATCTGGGCGTCAGAAGACAGCATCGATTTGTGTCTTGCCGCCGAATAGACGAGCATGTCGACAAGTCAATCTATCTCATGTCAATGTATCTCTCGGAACAAAAAAAGCTGTCATGCTTGTTTTGGCCACATGGTCTCCGTCAGCTTAGGTTAAGCGATAGAGAGGAAAGAACATCGGTAAAACTGATCTGACAGATGTCTTTGTTGTCAGGCCCGGTAGGAACAGTTGAGAAAGGTTTGCAGATCATCTCGGTAGGAGACACAGTTATTTTCTGTTAACTCCAGTCGATAGCCCAGCGATTAGGACTTCCTAGATCGGTCGAAATCTCCAATCTCATCAAACCTACTAGTGTTGTATATCAGGCAGTTTCGTTTTGAATAGTATACTACTCACAAGTAGTATACTACTTGCAGGCGACATTCAGAAACAAAAGGGCAAGCTCTCAACGCTAGGAAGACGACGGACAAGAAGAGACTACCGGAATAGTGTGTACTCGCTATGCGAGAAGTTCCACCAGGGCGAATGACAACGTACTGTCTACCAATGTATGTGAATGCATGTCTGCCGTGCAATTGAGTGTACACGTTTGTCGTCTCATTTTTCACATGACCTTTACGGGAGTTCGTGCAATAATCGAATTCGCAGGCCATGCGTCTTTTGCGGTCTCAACACTAGGTAATGTTTTAAATTACTGATGAACAGTCAGAGATTCGGTTAATTTCACGTTAAACATCACTCACATTTTATCATAGGCTTCGCACTCAGATAAATTTTCCAGCTCTTGTTAGAGCTCATCAGCAGTGCATATTTTTGCCACGGCTGGGACTAGAACTCCAGCTACGTTTTCAAGAAGTAACCATGTGGACCACCGCGTCAGTGACTTCATATTAGGCACTACCGGATTACCATATGTGACCGTTCAACCACTGTGCGCAGTGGTCTTTATCCAGTGGACTTTATTCATGTAAATAGTAGGCGAACTAATGGTATACTCAAAGAGTCGACTATCGTTACGTTATAGAACGATATACTCCGTTAGGAGTAGGAAATAACTGTCAAGATGCAGACCAGTAGAGAACAGTACATATGTCAATTCATAAGCTCAAACCTCTTTTCTAGTGACTCAATTTGTTTTATGGGACAACACCGGTTGTAGATATTTCGTCAAAAAGGTGCAAGTTAAAGGAAACATGTCAGGCATGTATAGTGAGGAAAATAGAAGGCCAAAATAATCCCTCAAAATACTCAAAGGTTTGTTTAATATTAGTGACTGTTACAACGTACAGATTGCTAGTGATTCGTAAACTGTTCATAACCACAATTAAAAATGAATATCCAGTTTCTGGTAGACGAATAAAAAAACTAAAACTTGCTAATGTAAAAAGCAAGGCAGTGTTTGGATAGGAGGTTCTGTGAACAACATTGTTTTTCATCACTTGGAAACCTTGTAAGGAAACTCTAGAAATCTCTTAATTACTGAGGCTATAGCGCAACGAGTATCTTTGATACAGGTGTGATACTATGACTAAGTCGTATGACTGCCGACAAACAGGAATGGCACATTAGAGAACATTGATATTTTTATGATAACTTAACCAGTCCAGTTTCATAAACACGTGCTAGACAAGAATTGAAGAGCTCTACAGGCTTTATTTAAGTTTAGGTACGTGAAGTTGGCTGCAGTTTGTTTGATTATTTTCGTGACATCGGTAGGCTGAGAACAAACACATCCAAAGACACTGTCTTATATACCCTCTAGTTAAACATCCAGATGTGTTAGAAGGAGCCCGCGCTTTCGGACATATTTTGCTTGCTGCCTTTTACATATATAGTAAGTATACTTGTAGTAAAATAGAAAGACAAAAGTGGGAAACGTCAAGGCTCAAGAGAAATCTCTGTTTGACGAATTCTTCGGATGTCTTGTCACATATACGATCATCAGTCATGATTACATGCCAACTGAGTTCTATCCACAGAGCTCTGGTTGCCTTATGGTTATAAAATTATTTGAGAAATTGCCCTCGTTCTGATTGTTTGAAGTGAATTGCTGATTTGACCCCAGTCAAATGCGATATCGTCCTAGCGTAAAACTGGCTATATGCCACACGCTGCATGCTAACATCTGGAATAAATTCGCATACGTAATGATGTGGAGAGCAGTTGTGACGAAAGTTGTTGAACCAAAAGTTGCTTCGTTATGACTGTCAAATCCGTCAAACGAATGGTCTGTAAAGTTTGCTGAGTAATTAGGTCCATTCAAAAGTAATGCCATACGTTAAGAACTTCGTCGGATGTATGCGCGGCTATCTCTATTTCCATAAGATTAATTGTAAGAGATGTATGAAACGAGCCTTAGTAAGTAGAAACGATTTCAATGTACGTACATTTAAATGATTAGTAGGTATGCAAGTCATCACTTTATAAAGACTATCCTTTAAACGAACAGAAAAACCAGCTCTGTATTAAGGATGGGTTTCTGGATAGAAGATCGATTCGTTATGACGACGTTCGTTATCGAAATGCGCCAGTATAATGCAAAACTACTCTGTCGAAGCCCCGCAAATGCAAAAATCTAAGAAAGATACTCAAAACCAACAGCCCTTCGTTCCAACTTCACTTCAATATCCAAGTGCAATCGATTTCACAGAAATGCTGTACGTACATTTGTGGATTCCATAACGTCGCTCGATTGAAGAGTCCAGTCATGAATGAATTCCTATGGTGACAAAAGTAGAAGGAGTAATTTGATTAAACATGCTGAATTAATTTCGACGATGATGTGATCGATGCACCCAGAAATGTAAGTGAAAATACTTTGAAACGTTTATACATGATATGAAGAGTTGGTTGGTAAAAAACGAAAATCATCTGCGAGTAGCTGCGGCTTTCTAGCTGGCTCCCTACAAACAGCAGTCTAGACTCGGGTTTCTGTCCTATTGCAAACCATCGGTAGTAAATATTCTTGCTAGGACTGGGATTTCAACTTTGACCACATTCCCATGGGACAACCGTCTTTGCCACAGCGACATTCACCACACATTACCGTATGCCAATGTTCAGCCATAATCACTTGTGAGTACTGCCCAGACTGCCAGACTGCCAAGACAGAAGACAGTAAGTGTTGTTTTGATTCTAATCGATGACCCCACGACTGGGATTTCTGGCCAAGTTGAAATAACAGAAGTCATTTGGTCTGCTGATTCATATTTCGATCACTGACAAATGATGGGGAAGATTGTTGGTATAAGCTGAACACTACTCACATACGAATGTAGCTCTCGTGTTTCCCCAGAGACTTCAGTCAGCTCCGTGAAAAAGAGGTCTCACGCGAATTTTGTTCTTGTTAGGTCATATCAACAGTGTTTTAACAAAAGCGGAACACAAGACTAGTGTTACTTTGCAAAGGGGAATGACTGATAATCTTAAGTGAATGCGGAAATAGTTAATCAATAAGGAATTAAATAATATGAGCTTAAGCCGTTTTATCGTAAAATAATGCATCAGGTTTTAAAATTAATCGTTTATTATCCTAGGGTACTCAGATGACAGACCTATATCTATATGTGTGGATACGGATAAACCACAGGTTATTCAAAATGGTTTAAACGTTTATCATGTTTTAGAAGCCATTTCTAAATTCATGGGTCTGATGTGAGTCCATATTTTGCCCAGGAATTTATATCATATGTGACTGGGAGGCATCTTCAAGTATTTTCTGTCACAGTGAGATGAGCGAAGGAAGTGTACACATCATCACTCACCTGATGCAGTTGTTTCAGGCTTTGTGTGATCAGTTCGATATCATCAGCACTCTCAGCTTGACAGGCGCTTTGCTGAAGTGTTTCTGAAGCAGACTGATAGTCACATAAGATCAAGTCCAATCGACCACTGACATTTCGTTTGGATTTTGCTTTTATCTCATCAAGTGCTTCTTTACAGAGCTGGTCATTGTTGGACAGTAGGGGAAAAGAATATGAAGAAGCTTGGTGGATATTTGGATTCAAAACTTTTGAGGTTTAAGTACATTCAATAAACACACCACATAAGCCACAACGTTTTGACAAAATTAGACCATTGCTTTTCGAAAAGCCCACCAATGGTTCCAAATGATGACATCTGTGCGAACGTTTGATTATCTAGTTACAGATCCTTGGGAGAAATGAATATTTTCTTCATTACCGTGTTTATTATCTATAAGGCTTAAACAAGATCTGAACTTGTCAGCTCTCAATTTAGCCATTTATTTAATGTGTCGGTGGCTGGTAGAATTGTAACACAAGATATTGTCTTTTTAAAGTAGACCCAACTGTGAAAAGTGTAAATTTCTGTCAGATTCGAACCGAAGGCATAAACAACATGTACAAATCTGGCACAATGGCTGAGCTACAAACCTACGTCGGAAGCTCAGAATCTTCTTAGTTGTGTTGTTATCTACCCGTCCAATTGTCCTTTTAAGGTGTACCAATATCTTCACCCAACTTCATCTTAAATGCGATCGAACAGACAGAAAAGACCCTCATTTCATGATATATGTGGATGCATAAGCTTTGAACAAGACCTCCAGCATACGGACTACCTGCAAAATTTTCGAATACTGGCTACAACCGATGCCACAATCATCTGTTGAACAACTCCTCATCTTCATTTGCGTAATAGCAATCTAGTGGATGAAGTATCAAGTCGAAATTGTTTGTGCTAGATGTAACGAATCACGTGGTTTCCTTCTGAACTGAGGAGTAAAAGTTTGCTGTTAGGAACTTTCTATCAAAATAGGTTCATACATAATGGGTCACCTCGGTAAATATGTTCCGCGCAAGGAGTGTTGTATAATATACAGCTTCGTTTGTGAGTAGTACAGCGCGTACACTCGGGAACTTAAGGGCATTTATCAACGCCAGATAGAAAAGGGAACAGAAGCGACTATTGGAACAGTGTGTACACATTATGGGGATCGTGTTATCAAGGCCAATAACCAAGCGCTGCTGCTCAGTGTGTATGGACATACGTCAGCCATGCAGGTGAGTGTACGCGTTCGTTGTCCTGTGTTTTCACACAGCCTGCATGAGATCTCATGTAATAAACAACTTCGCAGTCTAGATGTCTTTTGGGGTCACAACAGTACTGGTCAAGTGTTTATCAGACTCAGACGTGTCCGTTAGTATATAAAGCTAGAATGCATATACTCTTAGGGTAAGTGATGACCCGGTAAATTTTACGTGTTTATATTCATCCTCCTTTTAGAACAACTTGGAAAAATCGGTAAAACAGTTCACCGATGTCAAGTGACTTCCAGTATGAAAAGTTTTTCAAACCGTCCGAATTGGTCACAAGGATATAGAATTTTAGGGCAAGTAAAATGTCAGTAACTATCCGAATCTCATTGTAGTATTTTAGAGGTCGTGTGTACAAAAACCGACATGTTACACAAACACGTCAGGTCGACGGATTGTGTAAAACAAATCAGAAATCAGGTGGATACAATCAGTCAGATAAGCCTAATCAATGGTTAACGGGTTCTGAGAGCTAACAGAAATAGAAAAACAATACTCGAATAAGATTCCACAATCTGGTGTAAACCTTAGTCCAGCAACTTGATCCATCCTGAACGACAATGAAGCGAGAGCCGTCAGTTCACTTTACAGAATACCTAGTCTTCGTAATTTTGACGGTGCGTGTGACTACTTCTTCCTGCGCATTTTCCAGCCTCATTTCTAAGTACCCTGACACTTTCCATTTGAACGAATTAAATGGCATTGAACGCGAGAAGGAATTGCAAAATCCCTGATTAACAGTCATTATACAAAATGACTTCCTAATTTGCATCCAGCGTTATTCGCTTCAAACTTGAGCTAACATTCAGACTGTCCAAGGTGAACTAAAACAATATGCATTACACACATATTAACTCCTTCGCTAACTAATCTGTTCATAAAATGCCTCAAAATTAAACGCATTTTCGATCATTTTTAAAAACCTTCGGCCACCTGCTTTACTGGTGACCCATGTGACAGCTTCAAGCGTCTATTTAATGTGTGGAACAACGGTTGCGAAATTTTACTCCCTGGGCAATTGCAGTCTCAGGCTAAGTACTCTGTGATGGCAAGCAAGTGAAATGAGATTATGAAAATAATCCGAACTCTAAACCTTAAAAAATTCAGATTTGTTTGGTGGGTAATCATCGTGTTTTTCTATATGCTGTACTCAATTCTTACCCTACTTGCAACCAGTCGCTAGTTGTTTTTGTAAATGAAACTGTGAAACATTGTACTTAATAAGCTATTTATTTCGAACTGAATTCTTCGGCTGCGAAATATAGATGCCTTCGATCACTTATGTTAGCTGCTCAATGGGCTTGTTTCCTATGCCTCTGTGGATGCACACGCAACCCCTGACGTATTCATAATTGCGCCCTGGTTTTGTAAATTAACTTACCTGTACAGTCATTTATCAATCACGCACAGTAAAAATATCCCATGATCATCTTGATCATGACTGGCCAGTGGCTGGACAGTCGCATGTTGGTAAATAGAAATCGTGACACCATTCGTGAAGTAAACCGGCCGATTGATGAAAAATGATTTTGTCAACCTCCCGAATTAGAAGCCATTGGGACACGCAGGCACCGGTACTGTAGTGAGGACGAGCGATCGTGCTGTACTACTCACACCACTATTGTTCAGTAACGAGACAGGAACATTGATTTTTACATTGAAATAGTAGCGAGAAAAATACAAGAAGAAGCATTTGAGTGCATCGTGGTGTGAAATATTTCTTGATAAATAATGGAAGCGAGCATTCGCGTCCGTGGCAATCATGATGTTCTGAGACCAATGTCGTGCGCAGATGAAGGTTTTGGTTTGTAGTCGTGTTGAAGAGAATAAACCGTGTATTAGTTTTTTGAATACACAACCCCTGTGTCATCCACGTTCAGGGCTCACAACAATACCGCTTCGAGTTTATTCACTGAAAGTAGAGCAAACGAACACAAAGATAGGTTCTTCTATATATGCAACGTGCACGCCATTTCAGATGACGTACGGTCGACGGTTGTTTAAGTAACCTGTGCCTGAACAAATTCGGTTTGTGTGCACAGGTTTCCGGTTAACACCACTATCCGCATTGACGACTTCTGTAGTTGTGACGATTGGGTCTTAAACAACCAGCTACCTTTGTTTATACCACCACCAAGACAATTTTCCCAACTGATACAACAGTTAAATTTCAAACTGAACATCACTCACAATTGATCGCAGCCGTCGCATTCCCATAGACTTTCCAGTCGGCCGCTTTCGAAAAGAAGCACTAGACTCGAGTTTCGCTCTCATTAGAGCTCGTCAGTAGTGCATATCATCGCCACTGCAACCGGGACTTGAACCACGGACATTCAGTTCATGAGCAGGCAACCGTGTTTACCACTGCGCCATTGACCTCACGTTAGGCACGACCGGACTATCATATGTGAACACTCAACCACTTTCGCTTGTGAGTAATGATTAGGTTGCCCAATCGCCTCGAGAGGAGACAGTTACTGTCTGTTAACTCCAATCGATGACCCCTCGATTAGGACTTCTCTCCAAGTTGAAATCACAGAAATCATTGACTTGTTGAGCGATATTTGATTATTGGTGAGTGGTAGGGGATTTGGTTTATTTCAAGTTGAACATCACCCACAATTGATCGCAGCTGTCGCATTCCCATAGACTTTCCAGTCGGCCCCTTTCGAAACGTAGCACTAGACTCGAGTTTCGCTCTCATTAGAGCTAAAATTAGAGTTAAAATTTGGTCAGAGTTCAGCGGTTTACAATCATATGGAACCGAAACTGATTAACAAGTCGAATGCTTCATGAAGGTCTACTTTGTTTCTAATTCGACCACAACTGTGAGATTCATTCATTGACCGATTATCACAATGGTAGTTAACTCCTTGGATTCGTTGTTCTGCCAATTAACTCCTTATTTGCATTCCTTCTCGTACTATTTCAGAATAAACAGTCCACCTTCCGTGTCGATTGGCCCGGACAGTTTCAGCTGCTGTTTGTTCAGAAGCGGATTTCTATGGTCAAGTTAATGGTTCGTCAAATGTCCTCTTCACTTTAGTGTTTCGCATCACTGACTTCGGTTGCCGCGTGCTTCTGTGTTCTCCATATTTGTCTAGTGTAGCCGTTTGCGTGCAGTATAGTTTTCTCACTTCTTTTTGGAGAAAATGTAATTTACGGTCGGAACTGATTTTGCTGACAGAAGCTGCCAACAAAGAGTTCTGCTCTCAAAACGTTTCTTTGTTGATGAGCTATTAACGTGTATAAGTTGATCAGAACTGGGTGGACACCACTATTGTAATGGGGCAAATCGTGAAAACGGAAACTTTGTATGATGAACCCTTTATTATGCCACAACCAAATTTTGTGAACCTTTTAACCGAGTTTAGGCAGCAAACGCTGATTGTACGCCACTTGGTTTGCTTTCCTTTGGGTGAAAATTGGGAATTGTATGCTCCGTCCGACTCGCACCACTTGAGTAGTTTTCAGCTTATGTGGACGGTTGGTGTTACTTCAGTGAAGCGTACATTGAGATATTGTTAGATATATTTAGGTGTTAACCAAGGGCTTACTGCGGGTTTGTTGGCAATGTGAGCACAAACACCATAAAAAGGATGCTGCTTATAATGAACCTAATAGACGTTATCTTGAGAAATAACTTTTCAGAAACACAAACTGTTAACCGATAAACTACTGCTATTCAAAACAGTTCTTTCCCTTTGGAAGTTGGAACAAAACCGTTAAAACACGAAAACTGGTAGATGAAAACATTTCGTATTGACTTATCAGTACCAACTTTACAATAATATGAAACGGTTTTTTTTATATCGAACAGTTAGGGGTGGGTGGGATGGATAGTCGATGGATGGGTTAGGAAAGGTCATTAAGTCTAGGGGAGGGTCAAGCTCACGGACAATTGTTTCTGAACACAGAGTTGGTCTAAGTCGACTTGATTGCGACTGCAAGAATCTTGGATTAGAATGACGTAATAGAATTTTGAATGCACAAGCCGGGTCGTTGACATGATCAGTGATCAGGATGTGTCTTGCGACTGCGGACACTGGTTGCTTGCATGTATCAACGACATTGCTGTTCTTCGGTAATACGGAGTTCTGCACCCATTTAGGTAAATGTTCCTTCACTCTGGAAATCACCTCGGTTCTGTCTGTGTAACTTTCTTTGCCGTTATATGTAAATTGGTAGACACTATGTGGGGTGGTACCGATAGGCCGATCTCCTTCAGTTGAAGGCACATGCAGCTTCTGGGTTCGAGCTAGTACACAGAATTCGGCTGCTCTGAATGTTCGTTTAATCGAATTCATCGGTTTTGCGTTGTTTGGTGCATGCTGTAATCGCCTTCAAAGAGCAATTCTATGTAAACCTTCTTTTTCACTGTGACCACCTGTTCAGACAGCGGTTTCGGTCTATTATGCCTTTCTATGAACCGTTTTGGGTGATCATTCGATTGTAGTACAATTGTGATCAACTCTAATTTTCCCGCAAGACTGCCTTGTGTACAGACTCGTCTTGCGCGTGTGAATATTGTATTCACTAGTGCGCGTATGAATAGTGCACTCACTAGTGTACGCTTGTGATGGACCGGCGTGAAACTACTTAAGTTTACATATTGACCAGACCAAGTGGATTTGCTACAGGTGGCTCTTTCATTGGAACGATCTTCCCGGCGACTAATGAGTATGTCTATAAAGGGCAAACAATTATCAGTCTCGAATTCACACGTTATCTTCAGATTGGGATGACAACTAGTTAAGCGTTGCACTATGTTATCTATTGCCTGTTTGAACCTACTTAATACTAATGTGTCATCAACGTAGCGTTTGTAGTATGACAGACTCGCTTTGTCTGTGGCTAACTCTTGTTCAATCCTTAACATGAAAAGGTCTACTGAGATCGGCCCTAATAGACTTCCCGTGGCTACCCCGTCTATTTAGCGGTAGCACTGAGCAAGGAAACAGAAGCTGACGTTTTCAGTAGACAACAAGAAGACTTCCATCAGAATATCGCTAGACTGAGGCGTAGTAATATGGCTCGTTTCAACGAGCCCACAAATATAATCAATTGTCTCATGTAGCGGAACATTCGTGAACGGTGCGTGAACGTGTGTGGAACACATAAACTCACTAGCAAGATTGATGTTGTCCAAGTCATTGATCAGCTCGAAGGAGTCTTTATTGCTATTTGTCTGATGGACCGATAAAACCGAATCCACGATGAAGCCTGTCAAAGGTTGTCCTGATATCAAAAGTGGCTATGACTATCAGCCGTTTGGCTAAGACAACCAACACTTAATGATGTACACTCAACGTTCTCCGGCATGATTTGGTTAGAAGACTGACTGTCATACGTTGTCGCACAGTATCAGGTTTCCGGTACAGTGCTTTCGTTTTCACTTCCGTCATGTTGTGTCCAGTACAATAAGATTAGGGTGGACCAACTTGTGGAAATATGGGGATACACTTTTTGCTGAAAATTGTCCAGTCGGGGGTTGGTCGAGTATGAGACAACAGCGAGATTAGCCACCAAAATCAAAACTGACTACTTCAAGATCAGGTTCGGCCAGATTTAGAATCCTAAACTTGAGCCAAAACTGAAGGCCGCAGCCGTCGTATTCTGAATAAGACTTCCTTTTCACTTGACTGCTGGTAAACCGTGTGGCCGTTCAAATCGTCCGACGGATATATCTTCTGGACATTTTGTTTGCAGGACGTTTCAACCTCAGACAATTCATCCTCAACCCAATTTATCCTCAAGACAATTCACCTTTGACCTGATTTATCTTGTGCTGAGTTAATTTCATTTGTCATGGGTCGTAGCATCCTGAGTCAAATACTACTGGTGACACAATGAGTTACTCCAAAGTGCATTCACCCTCAGATAATCCATTCGTGTAACTCACTGGGGTTGCAACCTCTGTAATGAAGGAGCATTTTTGAAAAGATGCCCCTGTGCCAGCCACCTGCATCTTTAATGGTCTTATGGGCGGATAGGGACACCAAATATTATGTGCATTTACCCGAGGTTTCTTTGTATAATCATAGTAATGGCTACGTTAATGGTGGTAAGGGCTATCACTTTAACAGCGAGTAAACACAATCCAGACTGAAGGTCACTAAATGGCGCTTTGTGTCGTTTACTTTCGTATGGAATACCATTGGGTCAGCAAAGATTACCCATAGATTCCGTATTTCTCTTAATCTTCCGTCATTCGCCGGATGAACCCTAGGTACAACTTATCCATGGGAAGAAGTGGTGGAGTTGAATCAGTTGAGCTGAGCTGTCACGGAACCATCGATTTGACAACGATTTATGGGGACTATCATCTCCTTGATCACAGTCATGTGGCCTCCACTGAACGAACTCAAACAAGGATGAATTCAGTAAAACTAAAAGGAACGAAACTTGAGTTTAGTACTTTTTTTCAAGAGGGGTCGACTGGAAAGTCTGTGAGAATGCGACAACTGCGATTAATTGTAGGTGATGTTCAACTTGAAAACCTGAAGTATCGGTTTGCAGGTAAATATATGAACACCAAGGAGTGGTAAGAGTATTTTCACGCCTAAAGTAATGTAAGTCTAACAAAAGCGTAAGCACTGTCACTCTGAATGTACATTTAAAAACAATTCAGAGCCGATTGATCATGAAACACAATATTAGTGGGTCTCAAATAGTGGATATTACAATATTCTGGTTGTATACCAGATTACCTGGAAAGAATTCGTTAGTAATTCAATTGCTCTTGTTCTTTCATCCATACGTTGTCGAATGAGATCTTCAGTGACCAGTAACACTTGAGTTTGTCTCTCATAGTATGACTGTTCCGCTTCCTTGCTTGACAACGCAGACTGTACCCACTCCAATCCCGCCTTTTCACGAGTTGTCGCATACCAAGCAAATGATTGTTCGGATAATTTTCTTTGTAAATCAGAAGTGACCTCTGCCAGTTTTGACTTTGCCTCCAGACGTGAAATTTCGAGGGCTGTCGCGCTGGCTGATTCTTCCTGCAACGTAATTCGTGATCGAAGACAATTATACCGAAGTGGACGGTTAATTCCAACCGGTAACAATGAACATACTCGTCATATTTTGTAAGGTCTTACCAAGTTAGCACGACCATCAGTTTTGTGACCTTTTGGATAAACATTGCCTCACATAAACTTTGCTACTGATAACGGTTGGTAAAAATGAAACTGAATCAGGAAAATCTTACTGATGACTACTTGACGACTAGTTCAGATGAACTTATGTGTAAACTTCTAGTACTAGTTACCAGTAGCCTAGTGACAGCCGGTTGATACGATTTTATGGTCACTCAGTTCCACATCACGTACGCCAGACAAACGCAACCACGGTTGGCGAATAAGTGTTGGAAGGATCGGTCACAGCATAATTGTAATCCTTCAGTTTTGTCTGGTTGGCTAACACAAATGGCTAGTCTTTATCACAAAATATGGTCCTTTGACATGTGAAGACTTAGTGGTCTTTCAACCAGCTACAGGCATGGAAAACCAGACGGTATACTTCTAGCTAGAGTGTCTCTAGCACTTTATAATAGGAACAGTCTTGAAGAAACAGTGATGAACGCACGACAGCGTCGAGCCTTCTGCCATTGCAACCTTGCCTTTTCGTAGGATCACAATGACACCCAAAGCGGACCTTATGGGTTGAATTCCCCCAGATGATTAAATAATAACTCCTCTGAAGAAAGTTGTGCTTGGGAGAATAATAATTTGTGGGAACAGCTTTTGGATACATAATTCTGAATTGCAAGGTCTTATAGCAGTGACCTCGGCTTGATATCTGACTGTTAAGCTCACCCACAAAATGCACAGTGTTTCCAGTGACAAGCAACATTTTCCAGGGACAGAGGAAATGTTTTCAGCAAAACCGTTCCTACTGTAAAGTACTATAGACACTCTAACTAGAAGTATACCGTCTGGCTTTCGTACCCCGCCTCTAGGGAAACTAACTAACCAACTAACTGACTAACTAACCAATTAACTAACTAACTATTTCACTAACCATCTAACTAACCAACTACAATGAAGCTGACTAATCGGCTTCAAACAATTCAGCGTTTGCTGTCGGGTAACAGCGTGCTTATAAGTGTCCAGGATATTTTCATGCTCCCAGACCTAAACGACGGTCAAATAGTGGCTTTGAACCTGGAACCCCTTAATATTACAACCACTGTTTTACCTGGGCTCAGGACCAGGCCACAAAGTTTACATTTCTGAGAATTCCATTCAGTAGTGTACGATCTTAAGAAGCTCCACTTTCAGGTCGTGTGTAGCCTGTTCCTTTCAGTTTGACTGTGAAGGAGACTTAAGTTCTTCTCGCAAATGGACAATGTGACTCAGTGGTTTCAGGCGCTCGGATTTCTGATTAATTCTTTTTTACTGTGTGACGTGTTGATGAATGGTGGTTTTGTGCATTTTTATGAAACATTCAAGACTGACTGTTCTTAAAAAACGTGACATTTGTTCAGAAGTGGATGCAGCCATCTAAGAAGGTATCACAAGATTTGGACCTTGAAGGTTTTCTACAGAACCCATTAGAAGTAAACAACGCAACCTGATTTATCGAATCACCGCGTGATTGCCGTACATTTAGAAAAGATGAGATGGCCAAACACTTTACAGACAAGTGTGGGATACCCAATTAATGAGAATATATGGAGGTTGAATAGTGAAAAGCAGGGATGCCCAAAAGTATCTTATTTTACTGGTCAGCTTATTCAATTCAATCAACTACGGGGTTCAGGCAAAAATATGACATACCTGCAGTTGCTTCAGTGACCTCTCAAAGCATAAGTTCCATTCATGTTCAAACTTCTGCGGTAGATGGGAAAAGGTTGTCTGGTAATTTAGATATTCAAGACCCAACTGAACAATATGCGTGAAGAAAACAACAGTTTATATACACGGTAATAATAAACCGTAATGCCGAATTGTTATTGCTGTATGCTATTGTTTGATGTTGGTTATCATTTTTCCTCTTCGTCATCATCCACAGTAAGTTAGTCGTTAACGCTGGACGTTATTCACCACACAACCTTGAAAACAGGGCGAACCATAATCGAACTAAAAATGGAGGGTAGTGAGTGAATTAAACCCACTAAAGCTCCATGGTTATATTTAAACAAAAAGCATCAAGATGCCTACAACTTTTGTGCAAAAGACTGGGCTGCAAGTCGAAGTTGTAAGATTGGTGTGTAACGGAGATTACGTGCGGGTGGCATTGACTTGAAAAGTAATGCCGGAAGATATTAAAATCCGGCAGTTTCCCGCAAATTTATCGTGAGTCCCTCTTTCGCATGTGCAGTATTACACTGATTGTACTTATTTAAACCTAGTTGTTATGCAGATACATCATTCCAACAAGTCCAGTGCACTTCTAGACAAACTGAATCCATCTATAGCTTGCACGATGTATTTAAGCACATAGTTCTGTTATCACTCGCCGTGCTAATAATGTGTTTTGCTGTAAATCGGAAAGCAGTGAAATGTATGTGATACATCGAAGTATTTATCTCTTCTCCTGTCTACCACGCATTCAGATATGTGTGAATAGGTGTCTCCTTAATCTTCCTCGACATACTCTTTTTGTTAACAGCGTCTGGAGACAGATATTGATGTTGGTAGCATCTACTAGGATAAAGTGTGGACGACCTTACATTTGCAATTAAATTCCTCGACATCACTCTACCCACCAAAACCATAGACTGTAGTTAATACTGTCAATCCAGGACAACAGGCTAGACGATGAAAGAGGTTGTCGTTAACTATTCGCTTAATCTGAGTTCATTCTGATCACTGAACCCGTTTCATATGTCCGTCACACTACTTTCTTTGCATGCCGTTTATAATATCACCGTAAACTCTTGTGTTCCATTGGGCTGTTGTTCCATTATCATCTTCTACTTCACTAGCCATAAGTTCTTCCTATTTTGTTTACCGGTGATTGTGATGCAAACTTTTTGTAAACACGCATTTTTATTAGGCCTAGAGATAGTGTTATCTTCTTAGCCAGTTTGCTTCAGTTCAGATAATCTGCAACAGATGTTCTCAGATAACAATTTCTGGTTGATCTCACCTACAATATTTCGTAACTCCTTAACGTTTTTCCTACTCACCAGCTCATCAGATGTTCAAACCATTATTAACACGAACGTCTACATGTAGACTCAACAGCAGGTGACAGCCATCAAGTGATTTCGGTCAAGAGCAAAGATGATGGTACATTTTTAGTCGGAGAATGAATATTGTTAAACATAATAGCTTCTCTATTGTAAGTCCAATGCATGTGCACAGTGACAACCGAAGGTGGAACCTATCCATCCAATTACTCAGAATTACGTAACACCGAAACATCCACACCTCAAGCCAAAAACCTGTTACATTGCTTATACCGAGGTATAGCACCCCATCGCAATAGGAAGCATCCTCCGAAAAAGCCACATTAGTTATTTAGTGAAGACAGTCCAAATTAGGAGCCTTTAAACCCCATGAATTGTGATCGATATAAATGCGTTGCAGTAAGTCAATCTTACCTTAACAGGAACATCAAAACAGAAGTAAACATGACTGATACTGTGTTCTCATCAAGATCGATAATGGTATCTAAACCACTTTAGACCTTTAATCGAATGCACCTAGTTTGCAGCATGTTGTACACAGGTTGAGCGAATAGGATAGAATGTTGAAAGAACACTGACCGAGGTAAAGATGGCAATGTTTGTGTGTCGTTTAGCTTAAAGAGCAGAGAGGCAGAAAAACCCTGGGTAAAATTCTATCAGGTATTTGTTACCATGTAACAACACGGGTATATGCTCGTGGGGATAAAGTTACGTTACCAAGGTCTACACAAGCTCCAAATAGCCATCTTTGTAACCCACGAACTCAGCCAGAAAACACTATCATAATTACCGTCTCGTGTGGACTCAAAGATAGGTTGCAAAAAGCAGTATGAAGAAGCGGTTTGCATTTTAGTTAGTAACACTCAAGTAGTTACTGCTTCAGGAAGCTCCCGAAAATACTGTTCGAACGTCATGTGTTTCCTTCTGTCGTTCCTCTAAAGAATCCTAATTTCATATTGAACCTGTGCAAATTAATCCAATAGTTTCGAATACTCGGGTCCCAAAACGAAAATCTTGGCCTCCTGCACTCACTCATACTTGCACAGGGGTGCATCTGATAAATATTGCTCACTTGCCATAGGGCTCGCTTGATGGGAGTTTGCTTGGGTTTTTTCGAAAAACGTGACAACGATATAGTGTACGTCAGGTTTTAGATTGCCAGGCTGATAGGTGAATTTTCTGTATAAACGGAGTTATACACTTTGAAGATTCTCTCTGCGATCAATAACTAAAGATCATGAGTTTGGATCGATCCAACTACCATACAGTTTCTTCTAGGTTGGAACGAGTTCACTTTACATGTTATATGAATTTAAAAGAGTTTTTCCCAGTGGGTATGAATGTATCCGTTCGGGGTTTCCTCATAGGAGGTTGACTCGCCGTATTAGTGTATCTCGCCTAAAATGATATAGTTAGTATTGATGATAGCCGCGTTACAAACTCAGTCGTCTACACAATCCCACTATAGAATACGGATATTCATTCGTTACCTCAACTATATCCACGATGTAGTTTGTTTGATCCTCAATAACAGAAAGGACAGAGGGAGGTTGATTTGTCATTTGGATGCCGTCGAACGCGGATTGATATTTACTGATTATTGCTTGCAATTGGTTGTGCGCGTCCTCGTTTATTAACAAAGATCCAGAAACTCGACTAGCAGCGTGTTCCAGCAATCTGCGTTTCTCCTGTGATCAGACAATTCAAACAAAAAGTTATCTTAAGAGTTTTCAAGTACACTAAAGAATTTGCGGATATTTTTGACAGAAAATAACTGGTTTCTGATGAATACTGCAGCAATGATGAAACCTAGTGGTCGTTAGTATGCGCAATTATTCTAGACATTGTTGTTATTCTTACCAACAAAGTCACCCTGAGTGCTTCCTTCGCCTGGACACGAGCTGCGAATCGTTTCTTAACCAAACGCATAATATCGCTGATTGCCTCTATTTGTAGATCATATTCAGCCTGACCAAGATCATCCCGTTTATGATTGGAGGTCACCCACACTAGTCCATTTTGTTCCAGTTCAGTGATGAATGCTTTGTAAGGCCCTTGCGTCCGGGTTTGTACCTCCCGGACCAGTTCGTGGAGATGGAACATGTCCGTTTCCGAAGGAGTTTTTGTTGTGTAGCTAGGTGACAGCTGAAATGAGTAAAACCGAGGTAGCCAAATAAATACTCAAAAAGATACTGGCGGTCAAACAAGAAGAAAAATCAATCGTTTGTCGGCTGTAGTACATGTGGGAGGTTATAAACGTTGGTGTGACTCAATGTAATTGATCATAGATAAACTGATGTAATTTAAGGTAGGTCTGCATATACGACAATAAATGAACGTAGTATGCACGTTTTCCGGCTTATACACTTACTGATGATGAACAGCGTTAATTCTCTTGTAAAGTGATTAGAGGCACATGAACCTGACTGCATCAGAAACCGAACAAGTTAACTAGGTCGTCAGTTACGTCCAAACAGAAACCAGGCAGTCGGAGAGTTGAAATGTTACCGATGTGGTCAGACAGCAAGCCAGAGTCGTTCAGTTGTACCAGTGCGGATAATGACTTTTGCCTTCGAGAAGGGCATCATTCACAGTGCTCTTAAACCATAAAGGATAGCACTCTGAGATAATGAAGTGATTGTGAGAGAGGATGTGAGGACAACCGATTCACAAGCAAACAATACGTGTGTGCCAAAATAAGCTTACATGCTCAGTTTTCCATCAACGAAGTTTGGCGAAACAATAGATAATTACCACTTCATAACTTCCACACAATAAACAACTGCTGGGATTGACTAGTCAGAGGTGCAGGTAGGACGCAGGACGGTCACTGGTGACCAACTGGATGAAAGAACAGTCAACATCTGTCACAATGTATATGCATATGAGGCTGTTATATGCCCACAAAACGAATAATAAGTTTGAGTCTAAGGGTGAAACTTGGATAGACTGGAACTGAACATAGCTCTTTTGTCCAAAACCAAACATTCACCAATATTGTTACCAATCAGCCAAAGTTATAAACGGGAGTAACATAGCTTACACAAGCCATTTCCTTTGTGGTGCCTACTGCCTTGTTTCAGTACGTGTCATGACTTCACAAGTGACTCATTCAAACAAGTGAACTCGGTTGTCGTTGTTTGCCCGAATTGTCTGTAAAGTGAATGCACTTAATGACCGGAGGCAGTGAAAGCCGTAAGGAAGCTGTTTTGCTGATGACGCCTTACTTTCACTTACAGCTCGGTTGTTTGTCTGCAAGGTGGAGGCGCCTTGATGTTGTATAGTTGAATATAAGCGTAGCTATTTTTGGCAGTTAATTCCATTCCCCTCTTCTTTTTTTACTCTCTTCTCATATAGATTTTCTTCCTTCGTGGTTGTGTGGCAGTTAATCATCAGTGTGAACTACTGATGTATTGCTGTTCATGATGATGATGATGATGATGATGATGATGATGATGATGATGATGATGTGAATCACACGGGATTCATCTCGGGAGGCGAACGTGACCTACAACAACTAACCTACTAGTAACCATCCTTAATTCCAGGTATTACGTCACCAGTTGCAGCTTGCAACTTACATCAGTCTTGTGCTCATTAGGTCGAGTGACTATTTGTGACAATTTGGCATCCCCGATATATTACCAAAACCCTAAATCTACGCTTTTTAAAGATTAAGCACATGAACTTGTTTGACCATATCTCTAATTTTGTGTCTATACCACCGTATACCTGTGACTGATTGCAGATATCCCTGATCGAATGTATGGAGACGAGCTAAGTTCTCTGCTGTAAGCGGTCAAGGCGAATCGATTACATCAAGACTACATGACTAGGAATAAGGTAAACACAAGTGTATACATTGTTTCAGTAAACTGAGGTTTCTCCACACCGTAAACAACTTCTTCGCTTCAATTTTCTGAATGCGTATTTGTTGCAGAAATTACTCGATAAAGTCCACTCGTTACATCGCGAGGTAAACGGTTGTGTTTGGATTGTGAAGGCACTGTGGTCGTGACCCGACATGCCCAGCAACATGAACTTGACTACAAAACCATCATTCGCATAGAACAGCTTAAATATGCATTAAACGGATTTTTGAAATTCAGAAAGAGTCATCTGGCAGATGTTATCAAGCACAAATTAAAGTCTTCTTTTGTGCATGCGACTGCCCAGTTGCGCTTGATTCACTGAACCACTGAAGAACCCGCTTAAAATATTCACTAGGTCAATGTGTCCAAATGATCTGTTTACACACTCACTTGCAATTACAGTGACATTTACATAGGTAGAATAGACCGACAGCCATTTCAGAAAGTAGCAGAACAGGTCTCAAAATGTCATATAACTGATGATGCATCGAACTCAAACAGTCGAACCTGCTGCATGGGATGTCACATCATCAGTTGTTATGTCATGACAACAGATCACCCAGTTTACCCACTCTATTCGTTCGAAATACTGTTACTAAACATGGAATCGAGATTAGTGGTCTTTAGTAAAGCTACGTTAACCCAAACTCACCAACTGGCGTTGTGTGCGCGAAAATGGTTAAACCAAGCCATCACATTACGGTGTGGTTGATGACAAATTACTTGATGTAGGTATTTCCAGTTCCTGTCCTTTTTTGTCGTATATGACCTGTGTGAACACATTTAACTGATACTCTGCTTGTATATTTATAGTAGTGTACTTTCACCTTATAGTTTACTGTGACTCTGTTTGCGCAATCCGTCCGTACTCAAATGCTTAATGCGCTAACATTCATATGCTTTCCATAAACTCTTAATGGGCTGTCAACAACTGAACTCTACCCACCTTGATTACTCATGTTCGCTTCCTATCACACTGTACTATATTTTAGGCGGTTAAAGATCCCCAGAGTAGGTATCAGGAAACAGTAGTGTAGCGAACAAGCTCCTTTTCCGTTATTCATCATCAGGCTAAATACATAACAATGTATATTTCACTTATGTCATAATGATGACGTAATCGTATCAAAACGTTGTTTACGCGTGTGCCGATGACCTGTCTGACCTCACTTGAACTTGTTACTTATTTGTGTTTGTTTCGCCCTGACAATTCTGTTTCAAATGAGAGTGGGACGGGTGGGTAACCGAGTCCAAATGTGAAATTTCCAGCTCAGCTGATAGAGCGCTTGCCGCGTTGAGGCATGGTGTTTCTGTCGCTGGTTCGAATCCAGCCGAAGCCTTGACTTTTCACAATTGGGCCTCATCTAAAATCATAAATCTGCCATACAACTCATTAGTAATACTGTTTATTATAAATTTTTATGTAATTAGCGTGATGACGAATAACTGAAAATGAGCTTGTTAGCTACACTATTCTTTCCTGATGTACCATATTTGTTTATCCGAGTGACAGTAACTGGCTAAATATTTTACCGCCCAAATTAACTGAACTCTTAATCACGCGTTTCCACTGCGCTGTTATTTGCGTTTGTGAACTTGGTCGTAAATGACTGTTTATTTAAGTTGTTTAATATTTTAACTATATATAGGTTATAAGAACACATAATTCAATTCTTGTGATGGTTTAACATAAGCTGACCAAAGGCTTACAGGAGATGAACGATAATAACGAAATATATTCTGTCGTTGATATTGAATGTAGCGGCGATGACGAAAATAAACTAACTGGCAAGTTGGCTACAGCCGAATTGCGTATGAAGGAGTTAGAGGAATTGATTCTTGAAATCCACACTGCGCCACCAAGCCGATTCAGATCTAGGAATGTTCAAGCTGAATGGTGAGTCTCAGCTATCTTATACAGAAGACAGAGTGGACATGTTGACTCCACTGTATCTGCTGATACCACTCCCTTAAGGTTTTCGTGAAATGTATCCAAGTTGTTGAAGCGGTGGCGCGGTGTTATGACGGTGTATTGGAATGCGTCGATCCAAGCGATTGTGTCCTGCCGCTGGCATGTCCGAGTGACATGTTCAAGTCTCCGCCAAAACGTAAGTAATCTGGCCGGGACTTTCCGTGCTCTATCATACCTTCCAAGAGAGATATATCTAGATTTAATGGGGATCCAATGATGCGTTGGCTGTCTATCGGAAGTCTTCAGTCTAGTGTGTTGAATGCCGTACAATACCTCGGGGCTGGTTTGTCTCATTTGATGAATTACTGCGACGGCGATGTCAGGGAGCAATCGAAATTGGCGTCATCCTGGAACTTAAAGGGGGTTTTCTGGAAGCCATGGAAACATTTAAGAGGTTTGGTTGCCCGCATCTAAAAGTTCGGGTCCATGTCATTCAAATACTTAGTGGGCAGACCGTAGGAGCAAATGATGGAGAAGCAGTAAACATACTAGTAGTATAGATGAAGGCTTGTCTCATTACACTATAACAGATGCAGTATGAGGCAGGTCTAAATGCTTCAGTAACAGTGGCGGCAACTGCAGCTTGAGTGGTTCAAGAGAGCTTCTGGCATACTTCGAACACTTCGAAAACCCACCTGTTCGAGCTTATGTGCGGTTGTGCACAGATAGCAGCCGCACATGCCATGTATACTGGAGAATCAAGCCAAATAATAGAGGGGTTTCATAAGGATGAACGACTCGAGGCCCATGGAAACCGCACTGCGTCACCGGCTACTCACATACCTGGTCGGAGATATGTTTTATTCTGCTCAGAATGGATCAGTGTTCGCGATTCTGAGTCATGGACGTAGCAGAACGGTTATCGGCTGTCTCCAATAAAAGACTGTGTGAGTTATGGTTCAAGGTTAACCACTCCTCGGTAAACTGTAGGTCAAGGAACAAGTGTGGATTGGGTGATTGTCAGCCCAAACGTCGGCCACTTTTGCATCTTGAAAGGGCAAAACCATCTACGTTTGAACGGTCAGCGGTGAACACTAAGACTGCTTCCAGCTGCCAAGCAGCTTTGAGAGTGATTGTTGTGAGGTTGCGCGGTCCTGAGAAGAGTATAAAACAAAGGCGTTACTGGACTCTGGGTATGACTCGACACTTATTAATGAGTAGTTTCTTCGATACCTTAACTTACAGTGTAAGTCGGCAATTACCAATGTTTCAACGGTAACAAATGAATCTCAGTTCCCACCATCCTCAACAGGGCTTGAATTGTATCCATTGGATGGCGATAAACCTACATACGTGAAGCAGACTTGGTTTGTGAAGAAGATACCTCAGGTCCAAGGAGTAGTACCATCGTCGGAAGAGCTTACGCGTTGAAAGCACCTGCAAGATGTCAAATTCCCCGATAATCGTGGTCATAAGGTCGGAGTGCTTATAGGTATGAACAAACCGGAGGCTGATTGGGCATTTGAATACAGCCGTGGGAATCCGACAGAGCAGTCTGAGATATGTATCCCACTTGGCTGGATATTATTAGATAACGTTAAAGGCGGAGATCTAAAGAAGTCACACATTAACGCTATATGTTACAAACTGAACGAAACTTCTGCCCTGTCTGATAATATGTGCGGATTGGAATTTTCGGTAACAAACAGTTATCGTCTCGGCATGTCTGTTGAGGATTAAGAAGCGCTGGAAGAAATTAGTTCGCCATGGAGGAACGGTTAGCCGGCATTGCCCGCCAATTATCCAGTAGCGTAGCAGAGGTTGATGTCACTTCGGAGGAAGTTTGTGAAAGATCCCGCAATGCATTATTTATATAGTACACCTTGTTGACAGAGTTTGCTGAACCCATTAAACTCGAGAATCCGGATGGTGGAAATAGTTCTTGATGTATCCCACATCAAGCAGTTACGCATCGGAACGAGCCGGGATTGATCTGAATAGTATTCGGTTATCCGAATACTTATCACGGTATGTCACTCCGTCAACACCTACTGAGTAAAATCGATCTTATTAACAGTTTGGTTAGTGTTCTGACAAAATCTAAGATAAGACGAATTGCACTGATGGCTGACATTGAAGCTGTGTTTCATCAAGTTAAGAACCTTACAAAGGACAGCGACTATCTATGATATTTTTGGGGGCCTAACTGACAGATTCATTTAGAACCGGCTGTATTTCGTGTGACTGTTCACCCATTCGGGGCTAAATCTTCCACTAGTTTTGCCAGTTTCGGATTAAGTCGGACAATAGAAGATTACATCAATGCATTTTCCCACTCTACATTATCCGTTGTGAAGGAGAGTTTCCACGTTGATGACTATCTGTTCAGTTTTGACTCCCTGGAAGGATCTCAGAATCTAGCTTTCCGGTTATAGCGATCGTATCTAAAGCTAGATTTAATTTGACTAAGGGGATGAGCAACGACAGTCGAGTATTGCCTGTTTAACCGACCAATACGGTTTTTAGTGACTGCGTCCTTTGTAACCTGTCACCCTGTTAAATACACTCAACTCTTGGAGTAATGTGGAACGTCTGCAGCGATTGTATTGCCATTCACTTAACTAAATCCAACGCCAATCGCATTCTGAGAGCCCTGCTGTCCTTTGTAACCGCTAATTATGATCCTATGGGATTTGTTGCTCCTGTGCTGCCCCCAGCCAAACTATTGCCACAGTCGCTTGTAAGAAAAATACAAACTGAGATGAAGTTGCGGACGAGACGGAAATGAGCGAATGGCCTAGCTTTCTTGTCGATGTCCGTTCGTTGGAACAAGTGTGAATTCCTTGTCCCATGGCATCAAAAATAGTGGCCGCTGTTTGTATGAAACTGAATTGTTTCTCAGATGCACCCGAGCTAGGTCATGGATGAGTAGTTGACACTGGAGTAAAAAGTCATGGTGAGTGTTTCGTGTGTTCAGTTTGATGGGAAAATCCCTTGTCTCTCCAACCAAGTCGGTTATCATTCTGTATTCATAATTAACGGCTCCGGTTCTTGCCACCCGTCTAACCACTCAGATTGAGGTTCAGCCTGACATTCTGGGTGGACTCGATAGCGGTCTTGCAACCGATCCGTTCTACAACTGAGCGGTTTTTCATATTTATAGCAAATCGATTGTCAGCAATACATCAGTGTTCATCTCCAGCTCAATGGAGGTATTTTGAAACCTCAGAGAGTCCCGCAGATCTTGCGTTGAGAGGAATACGTGCATGCGATGAACGCAAGTTGAATCAGTGGTTTCATGGACATGACTTACTGGAGCGGAAGGGATCAGAATGGCCAACTATACCAAAGGCGTTAGACGGATTTCCGAGAGACTGGCTGAACAGGGATGTAATCCCAGTTCACCATTGCAAAACGGCAAGGTCATGGTTTGATAAGTTTGTCCACTATGCTAGTTAGAATATGCTGTGAAGGATAATAATAATTTCACTGCGGTTTTAAAGATATTTGATGTTCAAATCAGGTAGGATAACGGAAACCTTAACAATGAGACCATTGAGGTCGAGTGATTTCCAAGAGGCGAGTGGTACAACAGCTTCACTTTGGTGGCAAAATTGAAACGATTCGGTACAGTACAATGACAGATTCCAGTAGATCTCTTAAACGTATTGCGAGCCTCTTGAGAAAGTTGTGGCCCTGTTGAGAAAGTGGCATCCTGCGTGTCGGAGGAAGGCGTAACTGGTATCCGATGCCATATGATGCGAAGCATCCTATTCTTTTACAAGCCAAGGATTTTACTACCCGTTTACTTATTCGGGATTATTATGAAACTTGGGCATGTTGGAGTGTCCCATGTACTATCAGAAATTCGACAAAGATACTGGGTAGTTCACAGACTGTTACAAAATTTGGCAAAGTGTACGATTTGGAATAGCAAACTGTGCGGTCGGCAGACGGCACCTATAATTAAGGATCGTTTCTTGGTCTTCCAGCCAGCATTTACTTCCAAGTGTATTGATTACTATTCGTTAGACACAAGCCAGCAATAGAAAAGCGATTTGGGTGCATTTTCACCTGTCTATCTGTAAGAGCACTGCATATCGAGGAAACACCAGTAATGGATACGAACTAATTTTTTTTTGTGCATTCCAACAGTTTGTGGTCAGACGTGGGGTTACCTGGAGAATCTGCAGCGAAAACGAATTGAATTTTCGAGGGGCCGCGAAGAAGTTGAAGAACAGTGCTAACTCATGGAATGGAGACAAGATAAATTGCTACTTCACGGAGGGAAATTGTTAGTAGACACTCAGTGCACCTTCCGCTAGTCATCATGGTGGCTCAGTGGAGCGCCTGATACGATTGACAAGGTAGATATTCCGGTTAATCGCGGGTGATTGGGTAATAAATGATGACGGTCTGAAAAAACGATGTCAGAAATAGAAAAAAATAATTAACAATCCACCATTTACTCCTAATCCCGGTCAACTGGATGACTCCAAAACACTGAGCCCAAGCCAACTTCTGACTTTAACCAGCGAATGTTCCATAGAGCCAAAAGAAGCCCAAATACCGTGCCGTTTAAGTAAGAGTTGACGACAAGTTCACCATTTGTCTGAGTAATTATGGAGACAATGGATGAGGTGTTATTTACCAACACTACAGAAACGATAAAAGTGGCATGAAAAAGATGAGACGTAAAGATAGGAAACCTAGTCGTAGTCACCGATATCCGCACTTCAAGAGGTCAAGAGAGTATAGTAGAATAAGCGAAAAGAGGACATGACGGACTGCTGAGAGGAGCGATTGTACGAACGAACAAAGGAAGATTCAGAAGAGATGTTCGTCAGATTTGTTTGTTAGAAGAAACTCTGAAGAAAGAGAATATCGCAGGTACGGCGATTGTCGAGACAGTCGGAATTCCAATTTCACATTCAACTCATACTCTTGTAGGATATACACACCAAATCACATAATTTGATTTCGATTACAACATTCCTGAGGAAGGCCACCCGAGGTGGTTGAAACGTAGAGTATTACAGCTTGTTCGTAACGTTTTGTAATTCTCAAGCCATTTATCAGTAACTCATACTCTACTTATATATTTTTGGTAGTATACTTTATCTCTCAATTTGACGTGACTCTGCTTGCATCATCTGTTCGTACTCATATGTTTGATGCGCTATTATGACTTCCATAAAACTCCTAATAGATCGTCAACAGTTGAACTCTATCCAACCTTATTACGTATATTCCGTTCCCTATCACGCTACATCATATTCGTTTATATGATTAATAGTAATTTGCTATATATTTTATTGCCCAAATTAACTGGACACTTAATCACGCGTTTTCGCTGTACTGTTATTTGCATTGGTAAACTTAGTCGTAAGTCACTGTATAACTGAATAGTTTAACATTGTAACTATAGGACCACGCTCGATATTATCATATACATGTTTACGTAAAACCTTCTGCTGTCTGCTCATGTTGCGATATATATATATATATATATATATATATAACAGACGTAGCAACGACGGAATTTTACTACAACATAGCAGCCCGAAGGCTTAAAAACTGTAAACCAGTAAAAGATGTCAGATTTCGACATCCCTCTGACATTTGTAGACAGCAGACCAGTGATAATGACCGACAGAATACATCATAAGACTTTGACACAGGGAAAGAAGTGAAGAAAAGAGAACTTGTGTACATTTAATCGAACAGCTTCCGCCAAAAATTGACACACTTACTTAGTATCACATGCTGTGAGCCTTGACTGATTAGCAAAAACGCAGATTTGACAAATTTTTCGAAATGGACAGGTGCTGTGAGTAGACTGGATTAGCAATTCTAACAGATCGAGGTCCACTCATTAAACAGTCAAAAGAACCGACTTGGGGCGCAATCAGTCTATGAGAAAAACCATCATCTGTTTATTCAAGTTTGTATTGAGGAAGTTCGTGAATGAACCAGGCCTTCGAAGTGTGTCGCGTTTTAACAACCAGACGGATTGAATCAAGACCGTGGGACATCATAACAAACTAGTCTAGCGGAATCCAACGTTGTGGCAGCTTTGTGGCAAATGCAAATGCAAATACTGCAAATACTGCAAAAAACTGCAAATACTGTTCGACAAATGGTGAACGCTTCTTGTCGTTCCTACCTCAGTTTGTCTCATCTCTCGACGCATCGGATAAGTGTCCCGAATTCACTGTTTTCAGAACTTGACCTTTACAGATGTCTTTTTATCTTTAAGTTGAAACCCCTCCATGAAGGTCTTCAACTTTAAATGAGGGAAGGAAACACATTGGGAAACCAGCAGAACATCCCTCAAAATGTATTATAAGCCAATCCCCCAAATATGACAAACGTTTGGAGTGAAGTGTAGCAGTTGGAGGGAAGTATTTTGAAGGCAGCAATTTCGATTAATTGGGGAGTAAAGTGGGCAACTTCGAAGTCGATTTCTTCTTGGACATGTCTTTTATTACTGATTGACCTCCTGTCACTAGCAGAACACTCAAAATGTTGACTGATAAAATGCAAAAAACTGACGAGTGCGTTTGTAAGTTTATGGAAATGGACAGATGTTGGCTGAGACAGTCCATGTACCACGCCTGATTCTGACGTCAGCGTTTCACGAAACAAGCCAGTCGACAGCTGTGGTAAACGCCTGCGAAAATGATACAATACAAACACATAACCAACTAAACGCTTAGTAAATGTGTTCGTTAGGCACCATACACTGAACGACAAACCTGAATCGAGTTGTGAGTGTGCGTGAGAGTAAACGCATACAAGCTCACCTAATCCTTACAGAAGTGTCCTGTCTACACCTATGAAATTGTGATAGATGGCTTGAATTAAAGGCGAATTGGGGAACATAATCTTCGAAATAACATTAAATTAGAATAAAAGATGAGTATCCGGCTACTTGTCAGGATGTATTTGTGAAGAAATCAAGGTAACAATCAGCTGTTCTGATAATTCTTACAACAGTTTTATCCAAGTTATGTATAGAACTAGAACAGTCCGACGAAGCGTTGACGTTCATGTAAACTACGCAAAAGACGGTCTGATGGGGGCGGTGTGTTTGTTGCATGTGACAGTGTGCTATGCTTAGACGAGACACGTGATCGCCGTATGATGTAACACGTTAATCAATCATCACAACGAAAGGACGAAGGTAAATTTAATCACTCACCGCACTGCTATTTGCTGGCTCCATACACATTTTCTTCCAATCCTTGTCCAGGTTCTGAGATGGAATCAACAAGAAAGGTTTGCAATGGAAAACTACTGGGCAGAAACTGTCATGGGAGTGGTTTTCAAAACAGAACTCCAAAATCTTAATTTGACACCAAAAGAGTTTAATAGCACACAATCCACCCTTACTGTCTGTGCATCACGAAGATGATAGATATAATTTAATTCGGAGTACACAAATTCCCGATTGGACTAACTAGGTTAAGAAAATTGAACCCATATGTGAATTATTTTGCCTCAACCTAGTCAGTGGTAACTCACCGTTTATGTACATCACCAATCAGCTTGAATATAAACTAGCTGATGATAACTTATGATAGAATAACGATCATTGTTAATGCCATTTGTAACCTCTCGTTTAATTAGACATATTGCATCTCCGGTTGTCACTTTGCACTGGCAACGAAGCCAGAAAGATATAAAGTGATGATTTATAATAGATCACGTTGCTCACCTTCAAGCTGTCCATTCAATGTCGGACTCGACTTGTATGGGCGTAACAAGGACAAAATATCCGGTTGAGATTAGAAACAGCAACCCTTGAGATAAAAAAGAGATCTTGTTCCGACCAACGAACCCCAGCTACAGCTAAACACTTCCAATCGCTTGTTTTGGATGTCAGTTTCTACGTGCGTCCGCTATGAATTCGGTGCTGCTTCTTTAAGTCGTACAACTCACTGTGGGCAGCCAATGTATACACGTTATCTCTATCACTCATTACTCTAGTATTCACGGTTCTACCATTTGCACCTTTCATGTTGTTGTTCAGAGTGCTTGAAGATTAGCCACACTTTTATATCGGTCTGCTTTCGAGTGTCAATGGGTGAACTTGAGGTCACATAACGTTTTCATTTTTATCCTCTTCGGCTGTTGTCACTGCTTACAGACTAGGCTAGATTTAAGTAAGTATTATATCTACACACATTGCTGAAAATATATGGCGTATTTACTAACAATATCATGTACTTGTTTGTTCAATAACTGTTGGGACCTCACCTCAGGTGCTGTGGAGAAACAATGCCGAAATACACAGTGGGCTAGCGTCACGTAACTCTCTTTCTGCTTGCATACTAAATGCTTTTGCTCCCGAGGCATTGACAGTAAACGTAATTTGATAGATGAGAATTCTGCCGCACAATAGAAAAGATGTCTTCGTGAAACTCGTTCAGGCTGTCTGCACCTGAGATGTATAAGCAAAAGTGAAACCTACCATGGGATTGGGAAACATCGTAGTGGATTCGTTGTTCTTAGTTAATGAAGAGGTATATGGGACTGAACCCGAGCTTTTGCTCTTTGAACAAGACTTGGGACAAGTTTGTGGGAACAACTACCAACCTTTCTCCAGTCTCAATGTTTTAACCGATATAGTGCTCCCTACAAAACAAGTGCGTTTACTAGGAGGGTACTGCGACGGGCAAGTTTATAATCAGCAACAATTTGACAAATACAGATAAGTAGCCAGATATACGTCGATTGTTTTAGTAAAGACAGCTACCAACGAGAATACTGTACGCTTGCACTCTAGTCTAGCAGTGCAGTTCATATTTAATAAACTCAATGAAAACAGGCTTCGGGAACAGTCTATTAATAAGAATATGCTGATACACACTAGGGTGGACAAACTGCAGACCAAAAATATGCTTATATTTCTTTGTGCTCCAAGGATAATTGCTTCCGTGAGAGCATAACCAAGAGGTTTAATGTGACAATTGATAAGACATACTTCGCAGGTCAACTACGCGTTCAGTTTACCTCCATACCAATGTTACGCTCTCAGTTCACAGATATATTACCCACTCATGTCGCCTATTTTCGAGTTTAACATCTCCTCTGTTCGTGTGGAACAAACTACATAGGTGATGAAACGCGCTCTATTGTTGACCCAGAACCGAGAACAAGAATAGGTGCGGCAGCAGCGTTTATTGGAAAAACGAGGCAAGTTCCATTAGGCCACAGAGGCTCCAAATTTATAGGTCCAACGGAGAACGAATCACTTTACAGAGGGGTATTAGAAAGTGCACTCGTGAGAACAGTTCACATAATGTACAGGCGTTCGATCGCGCGGCTGCAATCTAATTGAGCTTAATGGACTGAGTGAGTTAAAACATATCAATTAACTTGAAGCCGGATCGATCAATCGATATGATGTGATTCACCTTTGCTGCTTCGTAAGGAGATGCGCCTCCTAACAATGAACCGTACAACACGGCGATTATCCGAACGCCTTCGGTAGCATAAACCCGTGTGGCTGACGTGGGGGTCGATAAGGCCCTGTTCTTCTGTGGTTGCTGCGTATTCGTTCGAGTCCAACCACATAATCAACCCGACCGATTTGTTCAAGCCAATCTATCGAATATGTGGGATACAATGAGGACAGGTCAAAGGTCGTATACTGCCAATTGCAGTCCATTGCAGTTTATCTACACTCACTAAAACTGTGAGTCCAAAAACGGCTAGGCAAAAAGAATAAGTACCAGTTAGCCCCCAGGCCTCATTTCACATTGCCTAAGGAAAACCAAGACTGCTTTAACGTAGTTAGTAATTCCCTTTCGGTACACAACAGATGACTGAGAAGGACCAGAAACAAAGATTTACCGATCATGAGTAGTCTGAAGTGGATATAACCCGTGATCACGCGAAACGTTACAGTTCACTCCTCTTTGTTTTTCCTCAAGTCTAAGTAGTCAGAAAAGCTGAGGATCGGTTTGTTGGTGCATGTCTACTGTCCGTTCGATCCCTTCACTGAAGTGGCTTATTTACAGACGCTGATTGGTCTGCTTCGTCCAACGTCTGTCTGTCCATCCAACGCATATGTCATCGCGGCCGTAGCTGATCGAATGGGCATTATGGAATATCGTACATATTTTCATGTTTCGCTTTATTTTTATAAACAGTCTATACCACTTGTCCTTGCACAAAATGAACACCAGTTGTTTGAACTGATTCTGCTTAGCAATACACTTTTGGTGCGCGCGTCTCGTCTCCTTGATTCTATTGTTCAACATAGATCGGGACTGTCTATAGTGTTCGTAGCTCAACTTTGTAAGGGATTAATCTGCCTACATTACACAGCTTATGTCTCCGTTTGCCTCCTGTTTGAACCGGTTCAGTATGTGTGTGTTTCGGGTGAGAAAGAACATGTTCAAATACCTGAAAACTAATTACCAAGGAGTAACGATTACGAAACAGGATTTTCTTCGCTATTTCTCCATCTGGTAGCGTATTTACATGAGTTAATCGCATCCAAAATGTTTGTTCACAGTGTTGGTCGAAGAGGTTTATGTCATCAAAGTACCTGGTACTTTTCAAGTCGACCGTATGGCTGGACACCAAAGTAGCAATCAGTATCTTGTGATCTGTTCAGCTCAGATATGTACGCAATGATAGGCCTGTCAACAAAAGTTTTTGAATGCATAATGGGATAGAGTTTATGTGAACGGTAGTATTCTTTGCAACTCTCACCAAAAGACCTTATACGAGCTTGGACTGTATACAGCGGACGCAGCCGATCAACCACGATGAATCTGCGGGCAATCTGTTGTAGACTGATTTCACCAAAATAGCAGCGATCGACGGCATACTGATCTTTGGCAAGCGTCGAATTAGACATTCCGGAAGGCGATCAGGTAACTCTCAGATTGTGTGACACGTAACTTTTGGCATGATGACAAGGGAAATGACACACAAATTTAACTGTACGTGGCCACAATTCTAAGGCTAACTGATTATGCCGCTTATACGGCTAGATGATAAGTAGCTAAAAGCAGTGTGCGCCATTGAACAGTGTATCGTCAGCAATAAACTTTTATCCCGAGGAGATGACTAATATAACTCACTTCGCGTAGCTCCTCGATTTCCTGCGTCCGGTGTCTGATTTCGCCAGATTGTGTTACTGCAAATGATGGGTTGGATAGGTCTTGAAATTGAGTTTTATAATCGTAGTAGAGAGACTGCAGTTGTCGTTTCTTGGTCGGTGAAAGGGGCTGACAACCGGGTTCTTGAATGTTCATCTTTGTCATTGCTATATAACAGTTCTGGAGAAATGTGCAATGTATAAGTGATATTGTGTGACATGAATCCTGACAGTTTTCAAAGTTTATCACTTGAAATAAATGATGCAAACAGTAATTTGCAAATTTGCTGTCGCCTTTAGTTACTGGAACGTTTTTGGTTTGGCATAATGATTCAGGTTTGAGCCAAACTGAATACTGCTTTAATAGCTCATAACACAACCACGAAGACTAAAATTCAACTACCAGCCCTCATAATTGATATGAATTACTGGTGAGCTATATTATAAGTGAAACCCGCGTCTAGTTTTCTCAACTGAATCGACACTGGCAGAAGGTTTTTGTGTCTGCGAGAATGGTAAGCAAATGTGAGCAGTGTTTAATTCGCACACGGCGACCATCCAAACCACTCGTGAGTAATGAAACAAAGCTTAACAGATTCCGTGAAATCCGGGGTTACCATGTAAAACTAACAAGAAAATACCGGGTCTTTCTTTAAAATAGTCCACCGTTCAACTTTAGGAGTTCTGTCATCTCATGTGTGGTCAGTTTACTGACATTAACAACGCTAAAATTTAATTTCCCATTTGTACGGAAAAGAATATAACCTTCATGAGCCGTAACAGGAAAAAGATCGTCTTTCATTGTGGAGTAGCCGAACCGTTTTCTTGAATACGAAAACTGCGATTAGCGTGACTTGTGTTCTGGAATCCAGAAAACTCAAAACACAACACCACAGACATTATCATTAACCCGAACTATGCACCTTGGAATTAGTGTCAAATACAGCAGACAGGTTTTAAATGACAGAAATTAATTTAAAACACTGAGTTCCCTTTAACCACTTCATTAGAGCAGAAAGAAGACATATGTTGCGATACGTTAACATTTCATCTACTCTCATCAGTCTCAAACATAAAACATGCCGGTTATATGATACATACATCATACAAATTAGGACAGATCGGGACTGGGCACGCCTACAAGCATATAAATTTTTATATAACCACGACCATGGCAACCCGATAGGTTGTCTCAACCACTTTTGTGCACACAACGTTGGCTGGTAAGTTTAGATGAGCATCGCTTCACAGAAAGCTAACAACTTGGGGTTTCGATTGCGCAACAATAGCTTGAATGAGTTTAATAGGTCAACTTGGTGGCCTGTTAACATGAAGTGTTTAGCAATCGATGAGGTTGGGTTTTGAGCAGTCAGTGCACCAAATTGAGGTCGATGCATCATTTGTTGTTTCAACCACTTCGAGATGTGAAATTTCCGGGCTCCTGGAATAGTTTCGTAGCTTAGCTGGTAGAGCGCTTGCCGCGTAGAGGCATGGTGTCTCTGTCGCTGGTTCGAATCCAGCCGAAGCCCTGACTTTTCACAGTTGGGTCTCATCTAAAAACTTCGGGATGTGTTCGGCAACTCACTGTGATAGTTGTCGATCTGTTCTGCCTATGTAAACGTCATTGCAACTGCAAGTGAACTGGTACACAACATGGGAGACAGAACAATTTGACAAACCACCTTCGCGATTGCAGAGAACTGGTCATCTGGTGGTTTGAACTAAGCACAACTGCACAGCCGCATATGTACGAGCCAGAGCAGACTTTAATTTGTGTTTTATATCGTTGGCTAAGTGGTCACCTTTGAATGGCAAGAATTAGAAAACATCCTTCTTCTGAGCCGTTAGTACGGGCTTAGTGCTCTTCTTCACCGTATTATGCGCCTCAATGCATTTGTCGGGGTATCCATTTATTAGTAAAGTTTGTCTCAGCAACTCTTGCTCTCTCTACAGAGTATCCGGGGTGCAAATACGCCTGGCTCTATGAAACAGTGTCTTAATCAAACCCCGTTTGTATGCAATAGGACCAAAGCTGGAAAAATGAAGATATTGACCATCCCATGTCGCTTTGCGGTGAACTGAGCGCTGTAACGTGTCATCAACATGTCTTGTTATGAGGACATCCAAAAGAGGTAAACTACTGTTCGATTCCGCTTCGTGAGTTAGAGATAGGTTGGGGGTGAATATTATTAAGAAAGTTGAAAAACAAGTCAAAATGAGTAACCTCAGCAAAGATTAAAGTATTATCAACATATTATTTGTATAATAACGATTCGTTTATATAATCCGGGACTTGCCGCTCAATCATTCCTAAGATGTCCGCTAGTGTTGAACCTAACGCACTAGCCATAGCGACCTATCGGGTTGCCACGGTCGTGATTACGTAATAATTGGTATGCTTGTAGGCATGCCTAGTCCCTGTCTGTCCTACTTTGTATGATGTGTACAACCGGCATGTTTTACGTTTGCGACTGATGAGAGTAAATGAAATGTTAACATACCGCAGCATATGTCTTCTTTCTGCTCTGATGAAGAAATGAATCTAGTGAAACAATCGTACCGTAAAATGAATCGCTGATAATAACAAGATCTTTACTGAAAAGCTGAAAACAAATCTCAAAACGTTTTACAGTGATATAGCAGTACAGACGAAGAGTAATTTCAGTATTCTGCAATCTCGCGGACTTGTTGGGCTCGGCGAGTCTGATGCGCAAACTTTCGTTATTCTCTGCAGGCAGTGTGATTATCGAATACCAGGCTGATTCTCCTTGACGCACAAGTCGCCTAGTGCATGGCTGTAAACTTCAGTAGTCCCGAAAACAATGTGCAGTCAAACTGATTGAACACCAACGGCTATTCTCAACCATTCTGTCAACCGAGTATATTTGAAGCTTAATCATAAGGAACAAAATTTTTGAAAACAGGCTGTTTTCGATCAGTTTTATTCCCCCTTTACTACATTTATATACATATTAAATTAAAAGACGGTTAGAAAGTTATTGAGTAAAATGCAACCGCACCGCTAATTTAGAATGAATTGTGACGGTATGACTTGCACTGTACACTGGTCGCATTACTAGTTGCCTAGCTGAGAAGACCCGTAAACGTTGTCCAATTTGACTTTGCTCTGGGACGACTAAGAATATCACTTCTTCAAGTCCAGCTCACCTGATCGATTGTGGTCGATAGAGAGACTTTGAGAGAGCGTTTCGCGCTGAGCACCAAGTTCCTGCCACCTAGCGGTGAAGAGTCAACTGTCACATCTTGTCGATAACCCAGGCGATCGCAATTCAGCTACGTTACCTGCATTTGTGTGTTACGAGCCAGTTCTTTCAGATTACTGCTGTACTTAGAGGAAACATTGATGACGAACACAAATACACTCAGGATTCGATCTATGGTTAAAAAAATGTAATCAAATTAATTGATTCCATCTATCGGGCTTTCTGTTCTGTTGACCTCGGACTCAACGTCCGGTCCTGCGTTACTTTGTGGATAAACGCTAACAGTTCAACGCTTGCGCATGTTATCACTAGCCCATAACCATATACAGTGGTGGTCCAACCTCGTCAGTTAGTCCAAACTTTCGATGACGACTTTTTGCAACTGAAGAAATGTACCCAAACTAAGCCCAGTTACTGACTCAGAAGTTGGTTGAAACAGATAGATAACTATCAGTGAGCGGAAAACTAAAGGACTAATCTGGCTGTTTTAAATAATCCACCAATTTTCTGAAGACAAAAAACTGTTGTGTGCTTTTTATTCCATCCAGTAAAGCAAATATTACAAATAAGGTTATCTCCCAATTTTGTGACTCAAATAAGAACAGGTGATGTGCAACAGGTCATGAAAAGTGTGCGGAGGAGTGCTTCTATGTTGGAAACCATTGAAATAGGAAAAACGAAGCGTTATTTCTGACGGAATCTGAACAGTCGGCATATTTAGGAACGTATTCTTGTTTACTGAGTTCAGCACAGCTTTGACTAGTATGGAATACATGGAAGCCCCTATATAATGTATCGTACGTAATAACAGTTGTACAGCTGATCGACTTCTGGATGATCACTTAGGCCGGTGGTTGAGGTCTAAGGATGGTAGATGGAGCAATATCGACAGATTAACCTGGGTTGACAGTTGTAAAAAATACTGTAGAGTGTTCATTACTGAACGATGACATTCACTGAGTGGAAACAGGAAACACAGTTAACAGTAGTCCATTCGGTTCGTGATGTCATCTTTTCTTGAGGACTACTGTCTAACCTACACACAGCAGAAAATTAAATTAGCCTCATTTTCTTTTAAATGATTCACGTCAAGTCATTCGCATCAGTAATCCATTTTCTGCACCCCACGAGATTACTGTTCGGCTTTGTCTTTTGCTTCTTGAGAAACAACAACCCTTTACAAAATAACAATGTTACAAAATACCACACAATCCCTGATGTAACCTAATTCGTCAAGGACACAGTGAAAGGGTGACGGTCCAGACGATTTTTCAAGGGTTTTACAAGCATTTATACAATAAAGTTCCGAACAATACTATGGAAGAAACAAAGGAGACAGATGAGTCCTTTTGAACAGGTAACAGAGAGCACATACAAACAAATACAGTACATTGCAAAGAATAATCAAGCCGTTTCATTAAACACACAGCTGTTATGATTAAAACAGGCTTTGTATTAGTGATAAGTTGTTTTTGTCGCTGGTTTGATTATAGCTCAAGTCCAGATTTCTCGTAATTGAGTCTCTTCCAAAATAGGCTTTGACAGTTTATACATGGTCACAAACCCACGTAGCATAATTAGTAGGTGTTGAGTGATCAGAGTTCTCACGAAGCACACGACCGAGTTCTTGGTTGTCACCACATATGTGCATACCCTGCAAGTGCTGTTCACACATGAACTTATCTACAGATTCAGATGTGTCTGAGTTAACGCAAATACCTCGTGACTGAATTGGTATATGAATTCATATGACCAAATTTGTCAGTGTACGATGCACTGACACCTAACCCGTTGGTCTCACGTTCACTTCGGTATTTCTACCGTTTACAAAACGAACGGATTTCATCGAATACGCGGGCTTCCCGTAATAATAAAAAACAGCCTATGAACATTTCAGAAATTTTGCTACGGTCATAATCTACGATTAACGTCATACACAGTCTAGCTCATGTGTTTCAATCGGGCGTTCAAGGTAGTTTGCGTGGATTTCTATAAAAAAGGCGTCAGTTTTCGTCTATTTTTTTTCTCTCGATATATATTGATTAGGTGGAAAACACTCGCATGCCCAATATGGAGTAGGAGGAGGGTACCAGTGTCAAGTCAGTAGGCGGTTGGCGGCCATTTACATACAATACCAATGAATGAAGTCAAAACTGATAAAACATACCACACTAGTTATAGAGCTTATTTTGTCCGAGATGGGACTTTCACCGCAGTAGCAGTCAGTTTCGGAATATGGTTGATACGTCACATGCCTTCTGATCGTCGACTTATCTGTCGATGACGTGGTGGTTCCGTTCGATTGGCTAACACATTTTTCCGTTTCCTTATTGGTCCACATGTTTAGCCCAGGTCCGAATACTTGTTAACTGGATTTTATTTGAAGTACTAAGATTCGATGGGCCCGTATGCGTATGAGACTCACACTCTGTTTGTTTTGTAAAAAAGTTGATTTGTTAGCTTTCATGGTTTACATGATGACAGTGTCAGTTTATTACCAATATACGTGGTCTGTATATTCTTGTGATCACGTTTATTTCTGATGAACCTACACAGTACTGTTTTCATTGTTTGCAGGCCCATTTGTTGGTTTGTCTGTGTCTTTCATGAGTATAACCCTAAGGTTTGCTGTTGGTTCTTCGCTATAATTGTTAATGAGAGTGGAAATCTCGCCATCATTTCTGAAAAGTTTCTGATGTGGAGTAAACTGAACTTCCAGTCAACAGGATAAAACAAGTATTCGATGAAGGTTAGATTGCTTTGCATAAAGTTCCACAAACGGTGTAAACCAGTACGGTAATGAAACGTTTGTAACCTAGTCAGTCAGCTCGTAGAACAACACAATACCACGGACATTCAACTACTGAACTGCACATACTATCAACACTTGTTAATACCTGCTTCACTGAACTACAACTCTGCTCAGTATGTCACAGGTGAAACGAATAGGCATGATGCCAAGCTCTATTTACCAAGCGAATGTCTGTCAATATTAGGTGGCAAGGTGGGTGAGACAAGATGCACAATATCGTCTAAACGAAGGCCGATAAGCAGCATTCATAATTAGTTATTTACTTATTTTGTCTTTAACCATTTTTGATCGCTCATCTAACTACTGTAAAATAACCGTGAAATTATATGTTGGGACCGCGGGCCGAATAACTTCGACCAGCGGGCCACAGATAAGTGAACATTGAGCAGAAACGGAATTTTATTTTGAATAACAATCTTGATTTTTCCACTTTGTTTTCCACATATCTAAGCGCGTTTGCAATTCGCTGAGTAAGTAATTGTGGACTAAAATTAATCTAACGGACTTCACAGACAACCTTACGTTTGACTTACTCACATTCAGTGCATTCTGGAATTCTTCATTGGCTTTCGACCGTGATATGAAGCGGTTTTCAATCGTCTTCGCTGTTGCTTCTAGGTCCTGATACTGGCGCTCGTAGTACACACTGTCGGAATCTGTTCGTTCCAACACAGACCCGAGCCAATCTATGGCTTTCTTCTCGTTGTCAGTGGCGAAGTCATTGAGCGGACCAGCCAACTGATGTTTTAAGTTGGAGGTAAGTCTACGAAGACGCTTCTTGTGAAAAAGGCGCGTGTTCTCCTCGGCTGTTTCCTTGGAAGGCTGTTGTGAGTGTGGGATTAGAAACGAAGGCAAATAAACTCATTGGCACCGCGTTAAAACACAGACCATTTTTATGTGGTGGATATGAATCTCAATGTAATCCTCAAGTGTGGACGTATTATTTATAACATTAATAATAACGTCGGATTTCAACCCTACCTTGCTTTGCTCATACATTCGTAAGTAGTCTTCCAGACAAATTCAACTGAGGCGGTTGCTACTAGCTTGGAAAAACTGACTGCATTTACTGAGTGATTCCAGAAGCAGTAACATTCTTGCTTACCCATTTCGTGTAAAGGCTCATTAACATAGCGGAATAAAAACTAAGGATAGTCTGTCTGTACACGATCACATTGTTTATCGGTGACCATTTCATACTGTCGCTAATCTGCTGGTTAGTCCAGTCACGTCCTGACTGGACAATACTGCCGATCGTTAGATACACACGTAATATCTCCCTCTGCCCTCCTCAACTTCGCACAACTTGTGGTCAGTGTGATTAACCGTACTCGGACTTGTTTACACGCGTGTTTCCGACTACTGAGATTGCAGGTCTAAATGAACTTCTGTGCTTTTTCTGTGGCACTTACAATAGCCCAGTGATATCTCATAGTTGATTCAAAAACCTTTCCGTATCTAGCGGCCCGATACCAGCTTCTAAGCTTCATTTAGTGGGTGGATTTGTAAACTCTGAATATTATTCACATATTTACATTGGGCGGACTACAGCCAAACTGGAAACTTAAATAAGTGCATAAACAAGGTCAACTGGAAACCTACCCGAGATAATCTTGAGTACCAGACCATTGTCAGTGATTCCACAAATGCGGGCGACCAGATCAACCTCAGTCACGGTATGGATCCAGAAAATTTTCAGATTATCAAATGTAGGTTCAGAAATGCATATAAATGTTTCCAAAGCAGAGGCCACCAAAATAGAAATATGTACTGAACAGAAGCGACGACTGCAAGCTCACAGGCACTTGAGGGTAGGTTTAGAACGATTTAAGTGGCTTGCGCAGATGGTTGGAAGTAATGATGACTCATATGATCAAGCCTTTCTACCTGAGCATCACCCACGTTTGAATGGAAGCTCAACATTCGGATAAGACTTCCGGGTAGTCCACTTTAAGAGGAAGCACTGAACTCGACTTTTGCTCTTATTAAAGCTCTTTAGTAGTGCATGTCTTCATCTGGACAGGAATTTGCGCCTCGATTCTAATGCTTTTCAGACTAACGTGTTAACCAGAAAATCAGTAACCTCACAATAAGCATGACCGAATAACCATATTCAAACACTTAACCACAACCATGTGTGAGTAGTTTACCGCCTGCCTGACCCTTTCAAGAGGATAATAGACAGTACCGTTATGTTCATTATGATCGACAGGTTACGATATAGGGTTTTGGATATGATCGTTTGGTCATTCTTAGCATAAAGCTACCGGCGTTGCTCTTAACACTCTGGTCTCATACACATGAGGGTAGAGGGCAAATTTTCGTCCGGATGAAGATGTGAACTACTTGTGAGCTCTATTAAAAGTGCAACTCTTGTCTATTGTTTCCTTCCGAAGCGGGTCAGTAAACAGACTTATCTGGATGCAAAAGCTGAGATCAAGTTTAGGTGACGATCACGCAGAAATGGTCTAGCTTCCCAAACTCTTACCGATAAGCTTTCTTTATTATGCTCTGATTATTTCAAGTTCTTACCTTGTCCACAGCTTGATAGACTTAACTTATCAAACTGACTGTAAGAGTTTTACGTTTGTGTTTATCTCAATATGCCTCTATTAGACTGGAATCAGTAGGTGGATGTTAATCTTGGTCAATGTCTTTGTATTTGTGATCAGTAACCGCCAACCTAATTCATTCCAAGTGCATCAGAACGTATAACCGAATCATCTTAAGTGCAGAAACCTTTGATTAAAAATGTAAAGCTACTGAGAATATTTTAGCCATGAATACGCAAATAATTTTCTCTAAGTAAGTCTTCTCTCACGATTTCAAGCCTAGCCCAAATGCAGTACCGCTTAGTACGTGTGAAGTAAGGCACAGAATTGTCGTATTTCTGTCTTGTACTTATAGGGACGGAACGCTTTTTAATTCCATACGTAAGCCTTGACCATGTCAGCGCCCTCCTGATGCTGGTGATTAATAACTGATTAACGAGTTTTCATAGATGAGACATTGACTGCTTATCTTACTATAGGTTATAATCGGTAACTATGAAAATCTGAACCATGCTTTTACAATTGTGTCACTACTAGGGGTTAGATTCTAAATTTCTAATTGCCTTACTCTATCGCGCTGCTCTAGTCAATCTCTCATGCTGTTTGCATGGACATTCGGAATGTTGTTCACCAATTAACAACACATCATGATTTGGCATGGCCCAGTAATTGTATTGTCTTGTGTGGTGTATTAGGATCAACCTAAGGGTTTGTAATAATTTCTGCAGCGTGACTAGCTAGCACAAGACGTTGTAAATTCTTTTGTGTACTGTACTGGAAAAAACACCATTCCAATCTAACGCCAGTTCGACGGTGACGAATCATGTTTGGTCGGACGCGGTAGACTCACTTGCAACAGCGGTTCCGGTGCTGGAGTGATGTTGTTCAACTGGCGTTCCAAATTCTGCAACGAAACAATTGTACAACGCTTCTGTATCGATCCAGTAACTGATGTCAAGTAAAATCTTGTCGTATACCATTGATCAATAATTTAAAAGGCACCAGAGCGAGCAACATTTTGATTGGATTAACTCATGTATATTCAGTTATTTTTATCTGTAGCAATGGCCAATAGTATCACTACGGATATGCCCCTCATATGGGGATGGTAACACGCAAAAGAATGTGAGTAAAACTGTTGTTCATACTCGTGATGCGATAAAATTGTAAATGCTTCTAAATTACTCCATCACCTTGCAGGTACAGACGTACCTTTTGAAGTACCCATATGTGTTCGGTCACTTGCTGGATATGCTCACCCGAATCAGAATCTGATACGCTGGCCAAAATTCCTTTGAACTCTTCCAGATACTTGCGGTGCAACAGTTCCAATTGTTCTCGTTGAGCCTGCGTCAGATGTTCCTGTTGCGATTCATTTTGACAAGTCTAAAAGTATCAGCGTAAAACAGAGTCAACTGCTTCATTTCTGTTGTTATTAAGCTTGGTATTCATTAAGTAGATAGAAATTTTGAAGTCTATAAATGCGTGTAATCCATTAGTGGAAGAACGTGGCAAATTCCCAGATTGCTTTTAACGATGAAATTCACGCTATGATTAGAAAGAACAGCCAGCTGTCATGCTTTTCAATCTGCAGCTTATCGGAGATCATTTTATTGTCTTGTATACAGAAAGAAATTTGGGTCAACTGATCTATGTATTGATTATCTTCAACCAAAAGTTTGTTGGAATGTAACCTGGTTGATGTCTAACTTGCGATCTGTGCTAAACGTTTGATAGAGTTAACCTGCTTCTAAGAACGCTTGTGACAATTTTTGCATCACCTACAGAGATGAATGAATAATGTCTTTTTTTTTAGTTGGTCACAAAACTCTGAGCAGTTGTCTAGTGTTAATCAGGTAGTTGATAAGCTCGCTGCGTTATTTCAAGCTTCTAAAATATTTACGCCAAACTGTTTGAAGTTCTTAGAAGTTGTGATTATTTCTTCTGAGTTGTCTGCGTTAGTAACCGAGCATCGTAAGTCACACATGTTTCCCTGCTCCGCAGTAATTTTCTGTCACTTTACCAAAACTGTTGCCCGTATAATCGAAATCTACTTTAATGTTCCTTTAAGTTACAGTGCTTCGTGTGACCTGAAAAAAGGCGGGGACTGTAGTCCAAAGTGGATGACAGCAGTTCATGCAAAATTGTCTTCCCCGAGAATTTGACTCACCGTTGGACCTAGATCTTCATACACACCGTATTTGTCGCACTGAAATAGCGTCGGTCGCATTTCGTACAAATCATCTAGTCTTAGTCGTTTTGCCGGTTTCTCGCTCAATGGACACATCCACCTTGCATTCCATTTCAGAATTTTTTGGTGGGGTTTGACAAACTTGTTTTTTCAAGTTGAACATCACCCACAACTGATCGCAGCTGTCACATTCCCGTAGACTTTCCTGTCGACCCCTTTCGAACAGCAGAAGCCACACACTCGAGTTTCACTCTCATTAGAGCTCGTCAGTAGTGCATACCCTTGCCACTGCCGGGACTAGAACGTCGGCTACGCTTTCATGATGCAACCGTGTTTACCACTGCGCCGCTGACCTCACATTAGGCACGACTGCATTATCATACGTGAACGCTCGACCACATTCAGTTGTGAGTAGGAACACAGTTGCCTCAAGAAAGCGTGGCCGGAGTTCTATTCCCGGCAGTGGCAAGCTTTCGTGTCACTTTGCTAACTCACTGGCATGCACTCGTTTCGTCTCGCCGTCCCTCTTAATCAGGTACACTGGGCCCTGTCTGGAAACTACCAAATACGGACTTTTCCATTTAAGCAGAAGTTCTCTTGATCCTGGGCCGCTGGCACCCGTGTTACGATGATCTCGATATTTCACTCGTTCTCCTAGGTTGAACATTCTAGTTTTACTGACCTGTTGCGTTGCGGATTGCTCCTTTGTGTGTGCCGGCGGTGCTTTTAGATTGCGTTCGGCTCTTCCTCTTTCGGCAACTAATACTTCAGTGGAATCACCGCACTCTGGTCATATTCCAATATCCTGACCCACCAAAGGTCGAGGGGCTCTACCGTACATCAATTGAACTGGAGGTTTTTTTGTGCTGGTCTGCACAGACGCCCGGTGGGTCAATAACATCAGTGGCAACGCAGACTCCCAGTCGCCTCCTTGGGCTGATAACCATTCTTCGGCCGTTCGGTTGTTACGTTCAGTTAGGCCGTTCGTTTGTGGGTGATATGGTGTCGTTCGGATGCGCTTGATTCCCAATTGTTGCATGCGTGTTTGAAACTCCTCGCTTTCAAAGCATGGTCTCTGATCTGTCAAGATCATCTTTGGTACACTGGGGTTCGCTGCGATGTGCTTCATCACCATATCTCTCACTGTAGATGCTTTTTGATCCGGAACGCCAATCGCGTCGATCAAACGGGCAGTGTTTGTCATGACCAGAACGTACTGGTTAGCGTGGGCGCTCAGTGGAAATATGCCTATAAGATCTGTCAACCAGAGTTCTCCAATTTCGGAGACTGGTATCGGCTGTAAGGGCTGTTGGGCTCTCCGGCTATCGCCTTTCAGTAACTGACACTGTTGGCATGCAAACACGTAAGTTGTCACGTCCCATTTCATCGTCGGCCAAAATGCTCTTTGTTGCAGCAGATCGTATGTCCTAGTGCATCCGGTGTGAGCCATTTCATGACAGTCTGCTACCAGTTTCCTCCTCAGTTATCTCGGGATGACTACCACGCAAGGGCACCCAGTGCCACGCTGTCACGTCAATACGCCCGCACTGTTTAAGCCAACTATTCTCCATCGGGGTGCAATTATTTTCAGCTCTTCATCCTTAGTATTTGTTGGGTTCCTCCCGCCTCTTGTCAGAGCTTCAATCACTTTCCGGAGGATCTTGTCCTGATGTTGTAGACGCACTAGTGTTTGTGGGTCCTGCTCCATTTCTAAGCCGTTGACTCCAAAGGTCACTTTGGGGAGTTCGTCGTCTATCTGCGTTAGAGAGAGGAAACCAGTGACGCAATTGCTCAAACAAGGCACATGACTGATAGTGAAATGCCGATCGGGCTAACTTCCCTCTCGGGTCCCTCGCAGTCCTGATCCACTCTAGAGGTTTGTGATCCGTCTCCACGTGAGACTGTTGACCCAACAGGCACGGCGTCCATTTGTCCAGTGCCCAGATGATTGCCGAACATTCCTTTTCAATGGTCGAATACTTCTGCTCTGTTGGGGTCAGGACTCTGCTGACATATTCGATTACTCCTTCCCTTTGCTTGATTACTGCCCAGATGCCATGGTCACTGGCACCTGCTGCTACGATGAACATTTTTTTCTATTCGGAAATTTCAGTGTCAGTTGTTGCTCGTTCATCGCCTGTTAGACCCGCATGAACTTCCTCCGTCTATTCAAGTTGCTTATCTTTCCGAAGGAGTTCGTCAAATGATGATGTAGTCGAATGGAAATTTTTCACGAACCGACTGCTTGACCCGAAAAGTTTCTCAGCGTTCGTTCAGAATTCGGAGCCACGGCCCCTTAAATTGTCAGTATTTTCTCCGGCAGAGACCTGATTTCACCTTGATCCACCTTCTGTCCCAGTAACACCGCCGATGATCGTCCGAATTGTGACTTATCGACAATAATCCGGGGTCATGTGTCTTTAATGCGATTTAACACAGCATTTATGTGGACAGCATGTTCCGATTCCATGTCAATATACATAACAATATCCTCTCCATATACCGCCACAATGTCCAGTCGTTTTATCAGCTGAACCATCAAGCATCGAAATGTGAACGGTGCCCCGGATAGGCTAGACGGTATGCGCTTGAACTGGTACTGTTTTTCACCTATCGTGAATGCGGTTTTCCCACGATACGTGGGTTTGGTTGGTGCCTGCTAATATCCGGAGCGTAAATCCAACACCGTGAACAGCTCCGGCTGTTGCAGCTTATGAAAAATATCAGCGACGGACGATATTGGTACGACTGTATTCTGTGTTACCTCATTCAGCCGTCTAAAATCCACACAAAAAGCGATACTTCCCGTTGGACTTCTTCACCAGGAGAATAGGCGAGTTGTACGGACTGTTGACTTCTTCGGTAACATCCTCACTCAGCATGTTCTGTATTTGCCTTATCAATTCCTCCTTAAGGTGGACCGGTATTCTGCGGGGTCCTTGAGGTCCAAATGTTCCGGTTGTTGGTATTTCATGTGCTATCCAGTCGCAGAATCCGTATGATTAATCGTCCTTCGTAAATACTTTCGCATATTTCTCGACCGTGGACTGGAGCAACGGGGCTGTGTAAATGGGGGTATTAACCGTGCCTACTTGATTGACTCTATCCTGCTGTTGTCCTATGAGTGTCAAGGAGCCATACCTGGTTGACGACCTTTTGAGCTTCAAGTCAATCGTAGCATCTGTTGCAACAAGGAGATCGGCTCCACGGATCGCTTGCCTGGTTTCTGGGGACACAATGAAATGATGCTTCATGATATGACTGCCGATACGCACTCAACATTCTTTCACACCGTCAACTAGTAAACTATGACCTCTAACCGTCTTGATCATCATGGATGTCAGTTCCACGTTTTGCTGTTCTGCACGAGCAATCAACGAATTAGCTGCCCCTGTGTCGACCGAGCACTGTTCTATCTCTCTGTAAACTTCAGCCCTTGTATGTACGGCCTCCTTCTCAGTGGCCTCCTTTACTAGTTGACCGGCCCAACAAGAGAAACAAGCTCGTAGCACTTTACTTTTAGACCTGTTGAACCGCCAAGTTGGGCAATCCTTCTTCCAGTGACCTTTTTTCTCACCGATGAAGCAGCATCCTAGTCGATCGTTCTTCCGTGATGCTGTTTTCAAGGCAGCTACATCCGCTGCCAGTCGTTCCATTGTTTTCCGCACTTCTTCCAGTGTCTTCTTGTCCGTATTGCCATTTGCCTCCATTGAGGTCACGGACATAACTCCCAACTCCGGCGTCACCTTCGCAAGCTCATCAGGGTCCATCCGCTGAGAGTACGGATTAAGTCCCGAATTGTCATCGGGAGACTTTCAATAAACTGCTACGTTAACAACTGTCGTCGTGATTCTTGATCCACTCCTGGTAGTACCCTGTCCAGCAAACTTTGCAAAGTGTCAGTAAACACGAATGGCTCAGCTCCTTGTTCAAACCTGGCCGCCATGAACCGTCGCACGACTTCTTAGCGGTTAGCCGGGCTGTCAAACGCAGCTAGAAGCGTCTCATTCGCATCGGCCTACACCCGCCTCGCAGGGCTTCTTCGCCCTGCGTCTAGCACCGCCTTTGCCTTGCCCTTCACCAGCCTCCGCAAGGCAGCCAGCTTCCTACGGTCGGTTTTGATTCCAACCACTTCGGTCGCGTACTCGAAGTCCTCCAGGAACATCCGGACGTCTCCATCCCAAAACGGCTACGGCCAGGGTAACTTCATCCTCGCGTTCGTCACGGCACCAGCTGTTGTGACTGCAAAAGACGCTTGGTCTGTTTTGTATACGCTTTAAGGTCCACTGTGTGTCCCACATTCGTGTTTAAACTCAAGCTACGTTCTGACTGGTCGCGCCTTCAACGGGCGACGACTCATTCGTCCGCGTATATAAGAATGACGTTACAGTTTGTAAACGGGACAATAGAGTTTGTACCTATACTCTGTCATTTGTACTCTCTACGGTAATTATAGTCAGTAAGGCTTACTGTTGATAGCACACGTATACGAATACAACAGTCTGCAAAGCTGTTTACCACACGAACTCCCGTACAGGTTATGTTAAACATGGGACCACGAACACTTACACTCATTTGCATGGCTGACGTGCATTCACAAACATTGGGAAGCAGTACGTTGTCATTCGCCCTAGTGCCACTTTTCACATAGTATGTACACACTATTCCGACAGTCGCTTCTGTTCTGTCCTCTTCCTGGCGTTGAGGACTGCCCCTTAACTCCTGAATGTCGCTTACGAGTAGTACGATACTCACAAACGAAACTGCCTGTTATACAACAATACATTCGTCAGCTACATCTCTACTGTTGTCAATAACTTATTTTAAAAAATTACTTCCTGGAATATGCATCTAATTGTTTAGGGTCCTTTAGTTACTCTGTGCAATTCCGGTAAGAGTGACAGAGCTGAGAGATTATTGTACAGTCAGATCACTTCGCAAACTCTCATGGCAGTTTAAACTACTTTTTCTTCATGTTGTGATCCTTGTTATCTTTGAGTTGTTTTCAATTTTGCTCGTAGAATTTTGTCGGTCCGACTTAGCGTATTCAACGGGTTACCTACACACTGTTTGACGGAAATCTGCATTACTAGGATGACTGGCAACGGAAGATCTCATGGCAATCTTAGGTCGGGATCGGTCTATTGCAAATTTCCAGTCCGGTTGGTTCTATGTATACATTTCACCCTGTGATATGCTAACACTTTGGGGTGACCGGGTCCATTCCAGTGACATTCCTATCTACAAATATTCCGAGACGGTTGTTGAGAAATAGACTAGTTATTTCTGCTTACTCGTCGGTCTTCAAGCTAGTAGAAGTCCATAGTTCGTGTTGTGCCTGTTGCTTGTGCCTTGTAAAGCTCACGAACTAAGGAACCTAGAAACAGGATCTTTGGTACTGAAGGAGCATAACAAGAGTTTCTCAAGGGCGGATCCAATAGTGAACAACTGTTTTAACCATATTTACAGACTGGACCGCTTTGCATCATTGGGAAAAGTAATCTACAGAAACTAGGATATTTTAATCAATTGACGGTGTCCCAGACAACAGCCTTGCGATTGAAACAGTCACACTGTTAGCCAGTAGTTATAACCTGCAAGGACCATCGCGTTCTTTCCTGGAAGTTGTGTTGTTTTTATAAGTGGAGGGAAAATTCACTATTTCTGCGTTGGTGTCTCCATACAAAATCATTGTCTTGCTGCTGTTGCGAAAGTCTTTAGTTCAGCATGACCAAGAGTGCGGTCTAAGTCTGTTGCCTCCATGCACCAGGGTTTGCGAAGTTACAATTCTTCTCATGTAGTCAAATTTACACTGAATAAAAAAGTATCCTTTCACAATCTCCAACTGTTCACCGAACGTTCAAAGGGAGCTTGGTTAGTAGCTTTTACTTCGAAGTTCTTTGACTGTTCGTCCGTCTTCACCATTCGGAAATGAGGGGTTTGTTCCAGTATACACAACTACCATTCGGCATCAAAACTGCACCAGCAATCTTCTAGCAGATAATGGACACCATGCTGTCTGACCTTCCCGGTTGTGTTGCTTATTTGGACGGTATTATAATCATGGGCTGTGACGCTGCAGACCTGGTGCAAAAACTGGACAAATTACTGTCACGAATTAAGGAGTATGGATTTCGACTGAGGAAGGATAAACGCATTTTTATGTTGCATACTGTCAAATATCTTGCATTCATTACTGACAAACATGGACGCCATCCGGATCCGGCCAGTGTTGAAGCAATCAAGACGATGCCTCCGCAGAAAGATGTATCAGACCTTCAGGCTTTTCTCGGACTTGTCAGCTATTATGGAACATTTCTTCCCACAATTCATCAACTCAGAAGGCCGCTCAACAGACTTCTGACGAAGGATTCAAAATGGGAATGGACAACAGAATGTCAACGGAGCTTTGAGAAAATTAAAGCACTGATTACTTCTGATTTGCTTCTGACCCACTTCAATCCGTCTCTTCCAATAGAGGTTGCATCTGACGTAACAAACTTTTGAATCGGTGCGGTAATTTCCCGTGTCTTTGCAGATGGATCAGAAAAAGCCATTGCGCATGCTGCCAGATCATTGACACCAGCCGAGAAGAACTATAGTCAAATTGAAAAGAAGGCACTTTCTATCATTTTCGCAGTCAAGAAGTTCCACAAAATGCTGTATGGAAGGCGGTTCACTCTTCTCACAGATCACAAACCGTTGCTGACTATTTTCGGTTCGAAGAAAGGCATTCCGGTTTACACTGCAAACCGATTGCAACGTTGGGCGATAATGTTACTCGGTTATGATTTCAATATTCAGTACCGGAACACGCACGAATTTGGCAAAGCCGATGCCTTGTCGCGCCTAATCAACCCGAAGCAAACAGAATCTGACGACTTCATCATTGCGTCAGTTACAATTGAATCGGAGGTTCGTCAAGTCCTCTTCGACAACATAAGAGCCCTACGCGTTACTGCTAACTCTATCAAGTATTCAACGAATCACGACGAAGTCTTACAGAAGGTGATGCACTATGTACGCACGAGGTGGAATCAACACAACCTGGACTCCAATATCCAGCAGTTTTTCCATAGACGTGATTCCCTCTCCATTATCGACGGTTGTCTCATGTTTGGTGACCGGGTCGTCGTGCCACAGGTGTTACACGACAAAGGACTGAAGCAGTTTCATATCGGCCATCCAGGTATCAGCCGAATGAAAGCTCTTGCGCGCAGTTATGTACATTGGTCGCAAATGGATTCGGAAATTGAACGGTTCTGTCAAATATGCGAAGGATGTCAGCTAACAGCTAAAGCACCCCCGAAGTGCCCGTAGAAACCATGGCCAGATACAAAAAACCGTGGCAACTTCTCCACCTTGATTTTGCGGGGCCAGTTAATGGTCAATACTATATGATCATGGTCGAGTCATTCACCAAGTGGCTGGAAGTTGTTCCAATGGCAAACCCGGATTCGATATCACTAATATCAGAGCTCAGCAAGTTATTCAGTTACTTTGGCATTCTGGAGATCATTGTATCGGATGATGGACCAAAATTCACATCCGCAACTTTCCGGACATTTTGTGAGCATCATGGCATTCAGCAAAAGTTCTTTCTCCCATGTCATCCACAATCGAATGGTCAAGCTGAAAGGTTCGTGGACACCTTCAAGCGGGCATTACTTAAAGTCGAGGGAGAGGATACTCCAGTAGATGTCATTCAGCAATTCTTGACTGTCTATCGCATCACACCTAATCGCAATACACCAGGAGGAATCTCCCCAACCGAATGTTTGCTGGGACGGAAAATTCGCACCAGGTTCGACAATATCAGACCATCATCACTCACATATGCCAACGAAGTACACAGGACAGGTTGTCCACAAAGCATTTGGCGTTTCAATATTGCAGACTCAGTACTTGCACGAGACTTCCGAGGTAAAAATAAATGGACCCCTGCAGTAATCTCAAAACGCAGTGGGAAGGTGATCTATGAAGTCACTGTCGGGAAAGACACCTGGAGAAGACATATCAACCAGTTACGGAGGAACCCTGGCTTATTTCCGATCAAACCAGACTCAACTTCGTTACATTGGGAAATTCTACTGGACACCTTCGAATTGGAGAAAAAAGCTAACATGCCGCTGTCAAAAATCGACGTGACAACACCAGTTTCTTTTTCGCCTAGACGGTCCAAACGAACAAAGAAACCCGTGAAGCCCCTACAAGTGAATCCAAGATGTCAGACCTTTGACACGTGTCGAAAAAAGGGAGGTGTTAGGAGGCACATCTCCTAACGAAGCAGCAAGGTGAATCACGTCATATCGATTGATCGATCCGGCTTCGAGTTAATTGATATGTTTTAATTCACTCAGTCCATTAAGCTCGATTAGATTGCAGCCGCGCGATCGAACGCCTGTACATTATGTGAGCTGTTCTCACGAGTGCACTTTCTAATGCCCCTTTGTAAAGTGATTCGTTTTCCGTTGGACCTATAAATTTGGAGCCTCTGTGGCCTAATGGAACTTGCCTCGTTTTTCCAATAAACGCTGTTGCCGCACCTATTCTTGTTCTCGGTTCTGGGCCAGTGATAGAGCTCGCGTTATATCAAAAAGTACAGCATCAGAATTCGGTGTTTGAATCTGCTGTCAACGATCGTATTCCGAAATCTGTAGGATGATCAGTGTCAAGTGTTTTATAATGCAAAACAGTCGCAATCACTAAATGCGGAATAATTTGACCTTATGGCAATGGCGAAATGCTGTTTGTCAGGTTCATATTTAGACTTAAATTCGCATTGTTATAAGGTCACTTGCCATTATGCTAGATGTCCTCCTTTGTCCTTGAAGTTTTGTAGCCAGCAAGGGGATTGATGGAATTTGCGTACAGTAAGCATTTGGTAAAACAGTCCACAGAAAATTTTTACACAAAATACTGGGAGTCTAGGAATTCCTTCTGTGCCCCACAATATTTTTTCTTACACAAATTCACAAGCCGATAGCGGTAGGTTTCCACTTGGTCTCTACCGTCTCCTCCTCATTACCACAGTATCGCTCCGGTTGCTTTACCGCTTGCAGCAGTGTTCTGAACAAATTATGCGATATTCGCTGATGTTGTTTATGCTGTATACGGAGATTGTCGTAACGGTTCGAAAGTCTGGTAGCGTTCGTCTGTCAAGCGGGAGTTGCGGTTGTTTTGTAGCTGGTTTGTTGGACCAACAAGAGTGAGATGATAATAGGGTGCCAGTTCGAAGAAACGCCTCAACGTATCGATTTTTTTACAGTACAAAGCTCTGTCGGATTTGCCTTATCTTTCTCATATCTATACGAATGTTTGTGCCACACAAGTCATCTGGAGAGTTTTAGTTATAAGGCACCTTCAGCCAAGTGGTGCACCACTGATCCTGGGTTGAATATGTTTTCTTTTCCAGACCTCCCGTGGTCTCCCGGGATACATCACTCTGTTTTCGGACAAGAGCATGTCACGCATTTTACATTGGACGTTGAAATTTTGCCGGTTTCCTGGAAAGTCAGATGGGCATAACCCCAGTAGTAGAATCAAGGCGGTGTCAAATCGATCATCAATAAACTTATGCTAGGATGCCGCTAAGTGTGTCAAAAAGATGGTCAATGTTTGGCAGTGAGAAGGAACCTTTCTTCTTCCACTGGATCAACTTTCTGTGATCAACGTGTTATATGAGCCAATCTTCACCAACATCACGGGAGCCTTTCAGGGAGAACTAGAAAATTAGATTAAATAGGTTTGAGCGACCAAGTGCAACCGGAAAACACCTGCGATCAACTTCTGAATGTGGACAGTAAGTACTCTGTGCAACGCGATTTATCAGGATTTCTGATCACTCAGGCTATCTGGATGATCCGTTGAGTTGGCTTCGAGGTTGCTGTAGTAACCGGGTAAAAGAAGTCAGCCTGTGACAGGCTTCCGGAGTGGAGAGTTAGTTAATCTATTTTGAGTGAACTGTTTAGCTGAACGTCGTGCAGACCGACCCCCAGCAAATGCGACAAAAATTCACACAAACAGTCAACTGGATGAGGATGTTTCAACTCACCTCAAAATTGTGCTTCAGACGTTGCTCAAATGTTATTAATGACTCAATGATCCCGTGCCACTTCATTGATTGGACATTGCTGGCTGTAAAATCTTGATGACAATACGGTTTTTGTTTTTAATCCAAGAACCGACAGGTCGTGCAGGGATTTACTACGCTAGATAATACCTCATTGTCTAGGTGATCTACAAATGCTTTACCACTGACCACTAAATACGTCAAGAACGCCGCTAACAGATGGGTAGAAAGGGACTCACGTGGATTAGTATAATTCATAAATTCCTAATGATAATTCCCATACGACTGACGGTCTTCCTGAATCCCGGAGTGACTTAGGTTTAAATATGCAGTCAAACTTCTCCTGGACACCGTAGAGTCACCTGTATCGCTCGACGTTCGAACGACGAAATGATGCTGTGTTACTGGGTTGCTTGTTGCGTCCACTGTCAAAAAGTTTCAGCCATGCGCAGCGTAACTGCCAGGTCGTCTGATGAGCGCAGAATGAAGTTTCTGTTGATGTTAACATGAAAACATCCATCGAATGTTTGTTCAGAAGTTTATTTCAAGGGGTTATCGAGAGTCTTTCTCATAGCCTCGTTCGTCAAGTTCACTACCGACTGACCAGCTCTTCATTTCCCCCGTTGTTTGCTGAAGTGAAACCGCCGAGATATTCCGTTCCGCGTAAGAAAGAATTTAGCAGAAACCACATTTATACGGACGTTTTACATAACATTAAGTATTTAAGCTTATGGTCTCGGAAGCCATATAAAAGACTTGCATACCCAGAGTGGTTCAACATTATGTTGTTTAGAAGCCACGGTAGGAAGCTCTGTAGGTGCCCTAGTGCACACTTTCCTTCGCAGACAGTACCAATCAGATGTACCGTTTGTGGGAAGTGGGATTAGAAGATGTACCATTATTAAGACTGAACAGGTGACCACCTTTTCAGTTCATTTGGAACGACGGCTAACATGTACATGATGGCGGTAGAGTCTAGAGCATTGAATGAACTGCATATATCAAGTTCCCGCAACATTAAGCATATGTATGATAGCTGTCACCTTTGAATTCTTGCAACAAGTTCACGCCATCTGGAAGATTAATCGGGCTCCATCTGCACCCTATAACGACTAACGTTTTTACCCAGTTATTTCACTGTTGTGATATAGTAAATCGCAGTGTATAAATAGACCTGCGAAAGTCGGGTGTAATAACCCAGGAAAAAGACAAAATTTAGCAAAAACCTTACTAGCTCACCCAGTGTGCTATTGTATTTCTGCAACAACAAGTCGAGGTTGTTATAGTTATAACAGACACACGAACAATGCTTTTCTCTGTAATGCTTAGACACTCAGGCAAAACATGTGTTGCGTTGTCGGACTCGAAAAGAGATTCAGATAGTTCTAATTTACCACGACACTGCTGAGGAAGACCACTTGAGGTGGTTGAAACGTAGAGTGTTACAACTTGTTCATAACGTTGTATCATTTTCAATCAATTTATATGTTTTCAATTCAGTTGAAATAACAACCTCCTAGACTCGCGGTTCCTAAGAGAATGTTTGTTATTTCGATCTTCCAAGATTAAATGAAAGTTTTCTGGTCATTCCGAAATTGGTTTTAAAGAAATACAGAGAAATACCAGATATTTTGGTGGATTGTGTTGGCGGTTTATTAACGAATGTTCAAAAGAGTATGACATGTGATATCAAACAGTACGCGTTAGCTGACCATAAATCTTTCTGCATGTAAGACATGTACAGACCGTCGTTACATTGGTGTGAACCTAGGCCTATTATCAGAAGCTTCAGGTAATATTTCAAAAATAGCGGCCTCAAATTTTGTTTGGTATCTACCGGAATTTTCGATACAAGCTTCCATTCAAATCTGTTGGCTGCTGTTCACAAGTTTAGATTTCCCACGAACCTGTCGTAAAGTTTTATCAGGTTAATTTGAATCGTTAGGGCTAACCGTCTGACTGCCCAGTAAAACAGATTCGACATGAAATTCTGGATATTTCAGATTTCCTATTCCAAACTGTCAATATAATGCACAAATTCCCCCATCCAGCTTTAGAGAAATTCTAACTTTCAGCTGGTTTTCCTTAACATGGTTTATAGCTTCGAGTTTTGGTACTTTACTGTGAAAAATTCTATTTTGAAAAATTTGAGAATATTTCCTCACAGTGGTATTGTAGATGTTGTAATTACATTTATGTCAAAAAGGACCGCAACAAAGTTATGTGTGATATCGAACTCAGTAAGGAAATGCGTATGTTAAACAAAGGTAGACTTGTCAACAACATTGGGAATGAGAGATTAGGTAGGTAGCTACATGCAGCCACCGTAGGACTTTAACAACTGTCACAGTTTCAACGACTTCACTGCAGTAAGTAATAAAACTACTTCTACGAGCTGCTCGTGAAACTTACTCAGAGATACTGAAGTCAAAGAGGACTGCACTTTGTTTAGATCTGCAATGAAAATAATTACAGGCTTTTAACCTAATTTAGACTAAGTGAACGTGCTGCCGAAGAAAGGACGCTAAGTTGTTGACTCATTCTCTCTAACAGGTCGACCTCATGCAATGAGGCTCTGTTCTATTACCGTGTGGGAAGTAGCGACTAAGTTTAGTGGACTCGGACAACAAATGAAGTTTCAGAGTATAGCAGTCCTTTTCTTAACAAGCCCTAAAACTGATCTTTGATCAGAAATATAAAATCCAAACCAGTAAAAAAAAAACAGAAATTCTTCATTTGAAAGGTCTGTAAACTTTAATTCTCATTCGGAGCTGCCTTTTCTGGGTTATAGCAGCTTGTATTCGAACTCCGTCATGGTGGTTAATAAATCCGGAAGCCAATCGATCCAAACATACTGAGGTATCCACAGATTCTACTACGCATTATGAACGACTTTTTTATCGTTGTGCTAATCACTACTCCATGTAATAGCATCTCAATCATTTGCCTGGCTATCTTATATAATATCTGCATAAAACACGTCATTATTCAAAGTAAAGCTTAAACCACACAGGATAGGGAACTAACCATAATCTGCACACCTATATGACATATGACAGCTGGCTTGAAAAGCATTTAGAACTTGAGACGTCAATCATTACTGGAGTGAAACTTTCTTTGATCTTACTACACAAACAATGTCGTAGTCAATCGTTCCGTGTGATATCAGGAAACCGTCAAACATTTAGAGCTTCAAAAAAATGTTTGTAGATATGTTTTTAAAGCTTCTAAACGCTTAAAACTTCTAGCGGAAAAATTTTGGCTAACACTGCGCTCCATTTACTTACGACTCATCAGTGGTTGTGCTGCTCCTCACACTGTTTCAACTCAAGTCCTGCTCGTTCCAAAATTGGGCAAATTTCCATAAAGATTTTTCACTTTGATTCAAAGTCAGTGTTTAGGTCCCTCCTTCTGAAAAATGTAATGTACGTTTTTCCTTCCGACAGATAGCCCGTTTACACTTGTGAGGTCAGAAATGGTTTTCACTTCCCGTAAAGTTAATTTTGTCGACCATCTGTCGCCGGTGGATTAAGTGCTAGTCAACAGTGGTTCGGTAGGTCACCAGAAATTCAACATCGAAGTGTATTCAAACAAGTCTCACCATGAGGAATACAATTACTTAACGTCAGAGAAATGACACAAGTTGAGTTATTGTCATGGTGTGGTGCCACGTTTGTAACGAAATACATGTATGTAGAACAGAATTAAACACTATGAGCGCATATGTTACAGTGTCACGTGTGGTCCAGTAAAGGTGTCGTCCTACAACCAGTAGAGGTCATCGTCACTCTTTGAACTCCTGCCGGTGACTGTAGGTGGACTTTGTTAAGGAGTCGTAATAAATCGGAAGTTGAATAAAACAATGAGAAGACGCAATTCATGTAATGTTCTCCGGAGTAACATGTTCGTATCAAGCAGCATGTATCCAAATGGCTGGAGACGCAGTTAGAAACATCAGGAGCCTGTATAGATGCCGATGGACGGCACCCCGCATCTTCCGTTGCAAGGCACATAATACAAACAGAACACATAGTCAAAGTTTCTGACGCGTTGTCGGTGATCTCTCGTAACAACCGGAAACGCATACTCCAGTTTGTTGAGGCTTTGGTCATTAAACGTCACAGTCCTCCTCTGTGTGTTCAAAAACAATTTGTGTTAACACTGCGACTGCCCTGGTAGCCAGCATTCCCACAATTTCGATTTTTTCATTTTCGGTGTCTGTCTGTTTAATCCCTTAAGCCATGACTTCCGCTCTCTGGAATTTTGACTCGTTTAAAATTAGTTTCATGTCCATGTGTGATCAGAATATACGAAATGTTACTCCTGAGAACATCACATAAATTGCGTCTTCTGATTGTTTTATTCAAGTTCATCAAGGGAATAAACTTATTCAAATCGGAATTTGTCGTCATTGGGAATTGGTGGTAGACATTCAAAATGCAGTAAAAGTAAGCAAAGGGAATTGATCTTTACAGGAACGTAATCTCTGAGTGAGGAAAGATTCAGAAGTCCCATTCATTTAGGCAGATTCCCTTAGATGTACAGGACCATTTTGTTCCGTTCAGTATATAATCTTTCACCTGAACAATAGACTATGACACTATTGCATATATGTCGAGGTAATGATTATCAAAGATTATCAAACTGGTTGATGTCCAGGCTGCACAATGTCCATTCCAAAACTTTCCCGCCATGTGAAATAACCATGTGTAAATTGTATATTGTGTGCATACTGCTGTATTATAATGCTGAAGGAAGGTAGCCCTAATATTGTTCACATGGCGAACAAAAACCGAAATTTTTCCATTCTGAAAACAGTTGATCCCAGCCATTATTAGTGTATGGTAGATAGCTCTTGGGACTTAGATTGCAAGTCATCTACGGATTACTGATTCATTTCGGCTTATAGAAGAAGGAATGGAAGAACTGAAGAAAGTTACTTTTCAGTTTGTTAGTATAGGAAACCAATTTTAGATTTATATCCAAGATTATCGACTTACTTAATACAGTTAATGAAACTATACTTCCAATCACTGTAAACGTTGGAACATATCCATTCTTTTAACTTTCATGTCATTCTTCGCTTCATGAACCCCGTCTGTCTAATTCGATTGTTTTCTTCACCACCTCATCGATTTGTCCAAAAGACAGTAAGAACGGTCATCCCGTAAAGATCCTGAGATAATATCGTCTGTACCTTCCGATAGGTAATGAATGGAGTTCGTATAGTCCTTGTGGGGACGCTTAGGCGAACAAGGTGACTAATTTCTCAACCGTCTGTAGATAGACTATGCGTACCCTGGTCGGATAATGTACATTATGTTCTCAATGAGAGGCGATGCATCGCAGTTTTTTTAACCCTGTACTAGTTTGGCAATCTGACGCACGCGCGAACTTGTTTATTTAGACTAAAAATGTTTCCCTATCTTATTTTTCTTGTTACTGTACAAAACTATAACAAGGACTTGTGTCTCATGGCACAGCCCAACTTGTGGTACCGTTTACTAATCGATACCGTCATAAGTGGTATCCTACCATATTCAGTAATTAGACATTATGGGCATGAGTAGATTCAACTGGCAGAAGTGCTTAAATTATGGGAGATGTAATAATTCATCGTACATGACGTATCGATATGATCTGTCGTTACCATTCTTGACAGCATAAAGCACTTATGATGAACTTGCATACACACTTTTGTAAGTGGTTTGACGAACAATGAATATGGACTGTGTTATACGAAGATCAGTCGGCACAGACCAAATATTTAAAGAAATATTTTGATATCTAACAACCTTGCAGAGTTATCGCAGCGTTTTGTCACCATACTTGAAAAGTAGCTGTAGGGAAAGATATTCCTTCTCGTGATAAACTCATTTACAGAGTACATTTGATAACCCACTGCTTACCGTAAGTGTCTGTTGTAGTGCTGTTTCTGCAGCACGTCGGTCTTCAAACCGCTGGTCAGCCATGTTCACAATAGTCGACAGCACCTCCAAATGTCGTTCGAAATGGGCTGAATCTTGCAGGTCGTTACTCAGGGAAATCTGTTCTGAATTGATCAACTCCCGTTCCGTCTTCGTGAAAGCTTCACGTTTAGGACCTTTTAGCATCGTTTGTGTGGACCGGATCAATTGTTCTAACTTGCTTTTCATCGTCTGACAAATGACTTCTTCGTCATACACTTTTGATGGATGCATCACTGAGGTGCACAGTTTGTAAAAGAAACAGAAATGTAAAAATATCCGGATTTATCTCAGTACTACACGGAAGTCTCGTTTGCTTACAAATGTATGGCCTATATACTGTGACAAATGTGCGCTTAGTTGCCTGAAGCAGATCGTTTGGCTGGTCACGTTTCGCAAGCTGACTTCGTTTTTGACAGTCGTCTTTTCATGCTGAGCATAATCACGTGATTTTATGACTTACTTGATAAACCTGATATACAAGTATGTGAGTCTATGGAGGTCGTTTTCATTCTAATTCAGAATTAGTACGAATGATTAATTGCATACTCGTGAAGCACCCACCAGATCATTTTTAGTAAGTTGCTCAGTAGATAATGGCGGGATAGCAGATACAACATTCACAAACTCCTGAAAACTTCGAAGCACGGTTACATTGGTGTGCACAATTAATGAGTTTGTGAAACGATTGTTTTTTATGCCGAACGTTTTGGAGTGAGTGTGAACCATTCCAGGATTGGAAAAACCGCTCCAAAGATCAGTGCCCATAACTCAGGGATCATGAGACTAAATTGATCGAAGAGTAAACACAATACTTATTCGTTGAATGTGCCTTTGTCATTCGGATGATAAACCACATGTTGTGTTGAAACAAGCGTTTTACGGCGCTAGTTGAAATTCTATAAAAACGTTTTTATCCACTGTTGCTGAGTTGATATCGTTCAAATAATAAACTTCCATTAAGTCCAAAGGGCACATTCATTTTAATGAAAAATAATGGGAACTCTAACCTTCTGAGCATCTTAATTATTCCTATGGATTATTTTAAAGAATTAATTACGTTGACAGTAATGTTGCAATTTTCCTGTTTTGTGCCGCCAGGTAGTTAATTAACAGATCGATATATTTTATGGCAGTCTCCTTTATTCTTTTATCTTGCAACATCATCATTTCTACCAAAACCCAGATTTTTATCCAGGCAGGTAGGATTCAGTGTGATCAAACTCATACAGGTTACGAACTAAAAAGGACAAGCATTAAAAGATAAAGTTCAACCTTTCCATCTTTCAGTTTGTTGCTATTTTTTCTCATTCACATTGACAAAGAACCGTGTTATAAAACTGTATGAAGTGGGACCAACGTAACAGCCTATATGGCTATTTGTTTTTAATACGAGTTGGTCTGACTGACGGTCTGTTTGGTATATTTCGAAAACCATAGTTTTGTTGTAAGGTTTGGTTTGTTCTTGCTCCCATATTAGAGACAAGTAAATCGATGGGCTCATTCATTTTAGGCTGACCTCATGTTACAGCATAGCGTGGTCGTTTGTTAAACAAATCATTGAAACAGAGTACAACTCGGAGCACACTGACCTCAGCTTGACAATCTCACTCATCTTTTCGTTCAGTGAAATTAGGCAACTGTTTTTAATTACTAACCAGTTAGTCTGTCTATCATTTGATTATGGAGGTTGCGCCGGTAAACTAATATTTCTTCAGAAATGTACTGTGTGCATTAACTGAACTGTATACGCGTCAAGGCCGCCTCTGTGCCCCACACTCTTGCTATAACTCAAGCGGCGTTCTGATTGGTCGTGCCCTCTGTGACCAACGCCTCATTCGTCCACGTACTCAAGAATGGTGATACAGCTTGTGAGTGTGACAATGTATTATTTACTCCCCTAGGGTCACGTGTTCTCCCTACCGTTGTTATAGGCTGTAAAGCTTAATGTAGATTGCACGCGGATAGGAACATAACAGATATCATACCCATCAATGTGTGAAAACAGTGCTTTAAACAGGGATACAAAATCGGAAGAGTGTAATTCATTCTCTTACTCTCGGCGTTTATCTCTGCACTGAAACGTGACAGTCATTTGCCACTCTTTTACCACAAGTGACTCGGCAAATTCTTAGAACAGTCTCAGTAACTTAAAAGTTTACCTACGATTTTCTTAAACTTCCTTGAGCATTAATACGCTTCCTGTTCAACCGTCGTGCCATTTACAATTCAGCATCACCAAAACTCTTCGTAACGAAGTTAGCCGAAAAATTTGGAATCAAAACTTACTATAGATGACGTTGAAGTAAATGCAGGATAAAGATCCTAAAGGCTACCGCGGGTTCCGAATTAGCCATTATTATCAAGTTGAACGATTGATAGCAACCTTTGCATTCAGATAGGCTTACCAGCCAGCTCTTTTTGAAAGGAAACATCACATTCGAGTTTCACTCTCATTAAAGCTGGTCAATAGTGCATATTGTTGTCACGGCCAGGATTAGAACTCCAGCCACGTTTTCGTGACGCGGCGAAGTTGACCAATGCTTATTAGTCCAGTGTCGGACTAAAGCTAAACAGAACGATGAAAATGCTGGGTTAGTAATTAACCCGATACAGGGTCGATACACTCACAAATTTCAGAAATATGTTGGTTGAAAGTTTGATTAACCAGAAACGGGTTGTCAGAGAGCAACAATTTGGTGTGCAACCCATGTGTCGTACGACGCGTTTTCTCACACTGCCCGTTTTCTACTGCTGGATAACATGGCAACTTCAATTTCCAGAATTCCAACTTCCCACTAGTACTGAGGGTTCTTTGTGGGGATAGCCGCCCTCCATTCAATACTCACACCTTAGTCTTGAAGAACCTAACTTAAAGGGCGCGTAACTGAACGAGCAGCTCCAGAATCACTGGTTACGTGTAAACAACTTCACAACGAAACCAAACAGCAGAAGCCAAGGCGTAACGAATTACACAAGTTGACCAAACTGAAAAGAGGGTGGTCGACAAAATAAAGCTTCAGGACAAGATTGCAGACGTAACAGATGAATACGAGGGAAATGAACAAGAGGATTGAATTTGACGCATGGGACCAGAATGCCTGCTCTTTGTTATGTGTCAGAACTACTCTGTCTTTGCCCAAAAGGTTACATTCAACGTTGTGTAGTTCTCTTGAACAACCTTCCGTTATTGCAGATGTTCTTAATCCAGATGTTCTTTATGGAGAGAAGCACCGTATGTCCATAAACATACTTGAGTATGGGAAAGTAATTTAGCCTTTACATGGATAGAGTGCAGAAAATGTAAGCAGTGGGGAGGTTGAGAACGTTAACGACGTTTGGAAACAGGGTTTTGACCACCAGTTCCTCATTACACAAGTAATTCGAATATGACGGTTAAAACTTTAGTCAGTTAATCGTTTTCATTTAGGATATTACCCCAGAATTTTAGTTTTTCAGGATACAGATCTGCAATGAGCATGTATGCTTAAGAAACACGATAGGTTTGATTAAATTGCCCAGCCGTTTGGGTAAGCTGAGGTCAAGTTAACGAAAGATACTATTTCCTTCTAACACCAAAATAAATATGCTTCGTTGAAAAAGCGTACAATGTTGGGCTTAAAGGACGAGCTAAAGGGGACGGTAAGCAAATTATAAGCGTTGCATATGCGCTGTATACAGGTCACGTGTTTTGACTTGGATAAGGTACTTTCCAAAGTAGGACACATGCGTGCACTTATATCAGCACGATTTGCACATCCAGCACATCGTTTAGGTTTGCCGTCCTAAGTGGACGCAAATACATACACCACTGTTGATGGGGTGATAATTGCGCCCATGATGTATTCATTTTATTGTCCGTATGATAACTTGTAAGACGTGAAAATGATTTATTCATGGACTGTGAAAAAACCGGAAAAGTGTGTAGATTGTGACTCGTCAATCGAGTCTTTCGACCGGGCGACCTGTTGATTAGTCCGCTTCATAATATCGCTACAGCCTGCCTCAGATATGCTGAATGAAGTGAACTACGTTAGAGTGAATGAGAAGCGGTGACTCATTGAAAGATCAACGTTCATCAATGACTATTTAAAACAGTGGTTGTAAAGATACCGGTAACAACACCATACATTAACCGAACAAGGTTAGGTCAGCGCATGTATGTAAAATTGAATAGAATTTGAACGTATGTGACACGGCTTGGACATATCCCTTACACTTTAAGGGATATGTCCAAGCCGTGTTTACTGAGTACTACGGACTGCTCTGCTCACGTTTGTCCAAAACTATGTATAACAATCATGTTTTATAAAACTAATCACTTTAGGATTTGAAAAACGTGCCTCTGTAACCCAGTAATAGAGAAAATTGATCGGACTCGTAGAATTCCAACAGGTGGCACAATATGCACACGTAAACACGATTTGTGTCTTACCAGCCGAATGGCAAATTTACATTAAGGGATTAAGTATTCTGTCCACTATACAACCGATTTAGTCTCGCGAAGACCGAGTTATGATCGCTAGTTTATCGGACGACCAACTGTTTAAAAAAATCTGTCATTTTGTGCCTATATATAAAATCGTTTTCCGGTATTTCTGAGAACGGTTATAGATGTTGCATCAGTTAACCTGTCATGGTTTACCGGTGAATAAGTTGACCCAGATTACTTAGCAGGCGCTGTTAGAATGTGCAGCTGAACATTTCTAACTATTTTGGATGGAATAAAGAGGGGACCTGATTTCCTTAAGCCAACCTTGTCACCCCTTAAACAAATCATATTTATATGTTATTGATAAATGGATTGAGAATAACACAACGTTATGAGCAAGT